>PVJX010022307.1:0-30718 GCA_004027295.1 Dolichotis patagonum
GAGGATACTGTTGATTGGGTAGGATTTGGAATTTACATTGTTCTCATCACTCTGCTTGGATGGATTGCATGCTGTTCCAGTTTGTCTACTTGCACTGGAATTGAGGACCTGGTCAGCTATCCCAAAAATGGGAGGCCATATTATGGTAATCATCCCTAGTTTCCTATCAACTTAATCTGAAGCCCTTCATAACTTATACTGTCTTGTTGTGACTGATCTTATTTGAATCTGGTTTGTTAGATTGCTACTTTGTATTGACTGATTTTGTTTAGGTCTGTTGTAATTGATAGCATCAGGTCTGGGAGTGGGGGCAGCTGCACTGAAGATGGCAGGATTCACTGGGATGCCCACTCTGTTTTGATTGTTGCTTGCTTTTGGGGTCTTGTAATATCTCCAATGCTTTGTTTTTATTGGTGTTGTTGTGTGCTGCTGAGACATCATAGTAACCATTGAAGATCACCTTGTATTGCAGTTATATATGACTTTTTTGCTTCGTGCTTTTCTAGGAATTTTTTTGTTTTGTCTTGTTTTGTTTTGTTTTTACCTCTAATACAGAAAGGATAGATATACATTTAGAGACTCATGCATGTGTAGAGCTTATAAACAGTTTACAAGAACCAACTAAATAACACATGTTGAAATGAACAACTATTTGAAAAAAAAGAGACACTACAGTACCCAGTGCTGATTCCATAATGTCATGATGTGAAATCCAGCAAAACTGTCATTCTTTGTTCAAAGTGATTTTAGCTTGTTTTGTTTTAAGTTAAACACACATGAAGGTATGGACAGCTGTTTTTAGGAGAATGAGAGACACTATGACAGCCATTCTTGGCTTCCCTATTGTCTGGTCTTGAAGACCTGAAACACCCTCCTCGTCCTGCTCAGATCAATTCCATACTATGTTGTTTCATATGAATTCCCTGTATGTGACAATATGGACAATTATTTGGAAGAAAACAAGGGTCAATACGAAAGAGAGTGAATATCTCTGATTGTCTAGCTTTGAAATTTATGTCTCTTACATTGCTTTCTTGTGATCCACCTTGTTCTGTTTTGTTGTGTTTACTCTTTTGATATAATTGCATGTATATTTGAGTGGGTAAGATGGATGACCATATTGCTGTTTTTGTCAGATCGTGGAGCAGAACTGTTAACAGTCTCACTATTTGAATGTCTACTTTACATGTTTTAACTTTGTAACTTGAACAACTATTTCCAAGAAGACAGTATGTAATTTGTCAAGTAATAATTTCTTAGGTTTTTTTGTTGTTGTTCTTTTCCTTTTTTCCTTGGAATTCTGTATTGTTGTTATCCTTTATTCTGTTCTGTTTTGTTTTTCTCTTTAAATAAAATTTTAAAAAATGTAAAAAAAAAACCACACTGAGATTCCATCTCACCCCAGAAAGAATGGCCAGGATAGAAAAAAACTATCAACAACAAGTGCTGGAGAGGCTGTTGGGAAAAAGGAACTCTTCTGCACTGGTGCAACCACTGTGGAGGTCAGTCTGGAGATTCCTCAAAAAGCTGGATTTGGAAGTCCCATTTGACCCAGTTCTTCCACTTTTAGGCATATTCCCAGAAGAACTGAAAACATCATACCACAGTGATATATGTGCACCCATGTTTATAGCAGCACAATTTGTAATAGCCAGATCTTGGAAACAACCTAAGTGCCCATCAACTGAGGAATGGATAAAAAGTTGTGGCATTTTTATGCAATGGAGTACTATTCAGCTATAAAGAATGATCACATTGAGGTATTTATAAATAAATGGATACAACTTGATACCATACTCATAAGCAAAATAAACCACACTCACATGTTTAAATACCATATAGTCTCCCTAGTATGAGAGCTGGTAAGAGCATATAAGATTTTATGGTAATCATGATTCCCCATTTCATTGCTTTGAAGCCTTTCAATGTTTTTATTCATCAGTTGGAATGGTTTTATTCTGTTTTGTTTGACTTTATTATGTGTGATGTATGAACAGCTGTTTTGAAGAAAACAAAACATTGGCAGCCATTGCTGATTTAATACCGTCTTGCTTATAAGTCCGACCATGCTTCTATTCTATTACCATCGGTTCTATCATGTTGTGTCTTATTGGGATTTTAATATATGTGATAGTATAAAGAAATTTTTTATGGAAAATGAGATATTATAGTATCCATTGATCATTCTCTGTTATTCGGTTCAGAATGCCCTGCAATTCTTTCATTCTTTTGAATGGTTTTATACTATTTTGGTATGTTTGATATTATTGTATTTGAAACTATGCTCAACTAAAGCAGAGAAAGAGATGTTTTGATAGCTACTGTTAATGTCCGGTTGTCTTATTATAAAGTGCTGTGTTGCTTATGTTGTTCTGTTCTGATCTGCTTTGTTCTGCCCTCTTTTGTTTTATTCTCTTTAAAATAAAATAAAAAAATCCACAAGCTAAATTCTCATACTCATTAATGAGAAAGTGACAAAGTGAAAGATTTCCATAATTTATGCTTCAACCTCCCATATACTATACTATACCAATTAACACACATGATTGGCATATCTCCATTCATTCTGGTTGTTGTTCTTGCATAAATCCATATGTTTGCTACTTAAATATAGAGAAAATGAGATTTACTATTGACAAAATTGCCAAAGAAGTTTGAGTTTCTTACAATAGCTATAGAAGGAGAATCTGAACTTGTTTCTTGTAGTAAAATTAATTTCTAAAGGCATGCTGGACAATGTTACTAAAAAGATTATTAATTTCTGCAGCCTTGATTTGAGTTTGTTCTTACCACATTGCCTTTGCCTTCCTTCAGAACAGTTAATGAAAACTCGCACATGCCAAAGTGCTGAGCAAAGACAAAAAGCTACGAATACAAAATCCCTCCTTGGGAAAAGAAGTGGACGTTACAGAGGACCATGGTTAATTATTGTTTTGAAATAAAATTGACCAGAAAAATTAATTAGGTGGTGCTGTTTAAGCCTGATGACTTCAGAAAGCACTGATTTCACTTTTATGGGAAAACAGAGTCAGATATGTTGGTACAGGAGGGAAATGGGGCCTGTAGGTTTTTATAGTTAGGATGTCTTTGGGTCAGCTCCTTTCATGTGTTCAACGTTAAGTCCTAAAATGAAGGAGTGTTTTTATGAAATGGACAGGAAATTAGTGTGATTAGAGATTAAAGAATGTATAAGGCTAATGGTTAATCAATCCAACACACATTCAGTGACCATCATCAAATCCATACATCACCAAATACATTAACCAATCCATGGTTAATGTACCATACACAGCTGTATACTATAGGTACATCATTTGAGACTCAAACTTCCTCTTTATATTTAAAATGCATGACTCCACCAACGGTTTGAAAGAGGGCAAAAGTGCATCGGGGCCTAGGGAGAAATAAAGAGGCACCACCTGATTAAAACTGAGAAAAAGTATGATATGTTAGCTATTCATTCAACCAACAGGCACTGAGTGCCTGCTAAGTGTCTGGCACTGTATTATGTTCAGAAGAGTTAGATACAGCAATAACCTAGTCACTACCTGTCACTGGGAACCCAGCATCTGATATGGCAGATCCCAGGGCATTTGGAGAAATTCAAGCGGCCCTGTGTAGCTGGAGTTTACAATATATGTAACGAAGGATAGCAGACCATCAAAACAGAAGCTAAAAGAATATAAACTGATGATGTACTGAAAGGCTCTGTATGCCATGTCAAAATGTTATATATTTTATCTTTGTTTAAGCACAATCCAAATATTAGAACTGTAAAATGTGAAATAAAAAATGAGCACTTCTAATTCTACAATACAAACCTGCACAATGTCTCTGTGTATCTGTGATCATCTATAACTGTCTGCCTTGACAGGTGGATAGATTAGTAATAATACATATATTTATTATACATATGCATATATATTTATAGACATAAAATCAGCAAGCCAATCAACAGAAATACATGTATATACACATACACATATGGTATTTTTGCAATTTAAAGATCTATCTTGGATATTCATTCATGCCATTAAATCTTCAACATCTATTTAACAGCTACATAGGATTCCTTCACACTGTTCTTTTGTAATTTAATCAAGTCTTTATTGATGATTATTCCCCATATTTGTAATTATAGTGAAAATTATTTTTGAAATACAACTGTTTGCATTCTCACAACAGCTGTTGCACAGAAACATGGCAGATGTAGACCACACAAGGGTAGAACTGGGAAAAAGAAAAAGAGAAGATCATCAATGGATAAATAAGAGAGAAACTGGTACACGGAAAAAAGGAGATTCATATAAAGTGATGTATAATTGAGTGAATATAAGGAGCAGGTAACAGTGAGTTACTCCTGCAAACAAGCTCTATGAAAGCCTACTCAAAGCATAGGGATAAACCTATACACAGGACCCTAGAGCAGCTGGGCCAAGATTTACAGTGTGGCTTCTATGCTAGCTTTCACCCATCAGTGGTTCCCTAAGGCATCTGACAGCTGAAAAAAAATCAAGTAGGCATGTTAACCAGATGACCACCTACATTTGCCAGGTTCTATTTCTGTATTAAGTTAAATTATCAGAATCACAAGTACTGGGACCATATTATCTAAGCCTGCAAAGAAATGTCTAAACTGAATTACAATTTAATATTATACTCTCACCCTTTATATAGAAGGCCAATACAGGAATTATCCATTTCAGTGAGGTTGTTGTTCTTTTGCAAAACTGTAGTTAAGATGTCTGCTATAACCTATTATCTCACACACAAGGGAACATTCCATAAATTTCAGAATGAAATTTGTCTGAGGAAAAGAAGCATACATATTTTTCTGCTGCAACAATAAAAACTATGCAAGCCAATGTATTTTCCTGTTTACTTTTGCTGCTAGGAAACAAGATTTGGATTGGCTTGTCTAGATACTTCATGGCATCCATTATTTCTGGTTTTTTAGTTGGCCTCCTTGGTTTTTAAATTTTAAATATCCTATATTTTACAGTTTTTAATTCTGTATATTACACCTCATATCCTTTTCAATGTATATGGAATGAAAAAATGTTAAATTTCATTTGTAACAACTGGACCACCTGCCACTAAAAAGTGACTCAAAGACTGTCAACATCTAAGTTGGGGTCTTTAAAACTGGATATTCATAGTTGATACTTTTGATTAGTATGTAATTAGACAGTCTGCATATAATTAATTTTTTGAAATGTGCTATTCTAATTTGATTCCCTAAGAGATATGTATGCACACAAGTGATAAAAATACAGCATCTCAAGATGTCTAAATGTTGAAATAAACTTTAACTCCTATCTTTAATGAAGCTAACCAGTTTTTTTCCTGTGCAGAAGACAAAAAAGATTGGAATGAGTTAAATTCAAAACTGCATGAAATTGCTCTTCTCTCCTCTTAACCTTTGGTGTGAAGAGGGGTGACTTACAGGGACAATTATTTAAAACCCTTCAATGGCTCTCTACTGACTTCAGGATACAGCCCAAGTGCTGTGGTAAGACATCCATGCTATATTATTGAGTAAAAAAGGGCAAGTCACAGAAAAATATGATCCCAATTGTATTACATATGCATATAATAAAATTAAAATATACAATAAAATGGTAATAGAGCTACAACTCATTCTTTTAAAAATATGTATTTCCTTATTTTTCTAAACTAAACATGTGTTCCTGTTATGAGAAAAAAAGAATCAACCTTTAAGAAGTTCAAATATTCATATATTCCAGAGTTTAGAGAGGACTAGAAGTATGTCACAGCTAGTAGAACACTAAACAATCATTTGACCTCTGTTTTGTTTAGATCTGGGTATACCTCAACTGGGATAAGACAAGTCACATCTGAAAATGACCTTCTGGCAAGAAATTACTACACAGATTTAGCCCTAGGGTTTAGCCTGGCCTGTAGGATGTCAAGACTTCTTACAACTTTAAGGCCCTATGAAATATAATCTGGCAATCTCAGGATGGAACTCGTAGAAGCAGACAAGAAAGGAACAAAAGAAAATTGCCTTAAGGACGAATTTTTTTAAAAAATAGATCATTTGGGGGCTTTCATGACTGACCCAGCTTCACAACTCAGTATTTTTGTGAATTTCAGATTGTATAACGTAACCAATTTTGAAAATAATTTCTACCTTTGTGAAGAAAACATAGCAGATAGAAAGAGATCTGTTGGCTGGCCCCCTAGCGTTTTGGTCCAAAGCTTATTAAAGGCTATGTCAGGAGATCGATTTTTCTTCAGGGACTAGGAGTTGGCCTGAGCTTCTAAATTCCACATCTTTCCTTCCAACAGAACACTATTTTTCTTCAAAGCTTTAAGCCTCTAATCTGGGTCTACAGAAAGCTTCAGTCAAGTCAGTTCTTTTTTGTTTTTAAATGGGAGATAGTGGTAAATCAAATTGGCATATTAACATTTGAGCCATTGGGGCCCCCAACTTCAGGTCACAAGCAAAATGATGGTGATCAAGAGATAGTCTTCCTAATTTCCTGGCTAAACATGAAGTCTCATATCGAGTACAGACTTTGTTTTGGAATAACAAAGCAGTTTCAGGATCAAATTCTTCTAGATAAGAGTAATAATAAAAGACGGTCACGATCATGGTGCTTCATACAGTTAGGAGCAACCCCCAAGGATAAATCAGGCTAACAGTCCTTCATAGACTATCTTGGCCCTAGCCTGCATTAGGAGATAATTCTCCGTGTATCATGGGTATTCCATGTCTTGGTAACAAAAGCAGAATGTCCTTGTTCTCAAATACTTTTAAAAGGATATTGTGTGACAAACTGCCTTGGAAAACAGAGCTGTCTTAAGATTGCTTACAGCCTTAGAAGATAGAGAATGACTAGTTTCCAGGACAATAAAGATGATGTCGGTCAATGGAGCAAAGGGTCAGTATGCTTACTGCACATGAGAAAAAAAGATCTGATTTCCTCAAACATGAGGTTTGTCTCCCGTAATGGAATCCATGAGTGCAAAGATATCATGAAGCTTCTTCACACCATATTGTGGGCACAGGGGCTCAGAGAACAAAGAAAAATGCTGATATTTTGGCTAGTGCTATGTTTTTAAGTTCTCTATCTACAAAGACGTTCTTTGTCTCTGATCCCAGTCTTGTGCCCCTACGGATATCCAAGAAACTGTCTGAGGCTAAGTTGGTAGCTTACAAGTAAGGTAAAAAAAAATCCCAGACCCTTCACAGTCCTAAGCAGTCTAGACTTCCTGGCTAGACTCCTACAAAGTACACGAAAGGAATTAGGAAGAAAGGAACGTGCTGCATAAAGGTTACAGGATGGCTACTGCTTAAGATAATCACTGTTCTATAATAATTGCTGTGCTTTCAACAATTATTAAGTACTTTAGTGGCAACTGGGGCCTCCAGGTCACAAAATCTCATCAGTGTTTGACTTGGGGAGATAGTGATTAAAAAGAGGTTTAACCCCAGCTTAACACATATGCAAGGGCAGGTTTAGACAGAAGCTAGACTGCTTGGTGAAGGAACTCCTTGGAAGAATCAAAAAGCCCATTTACTAATTAATTCTGTACCTGGGAGAGCTTTGGTTTAACTCTCAGACTAAATACCATCGAGCTTCTTTTCATATTTTGTTCAATTTGTATAATATTACTGTTAGAAATATAAAATATTCAAAATAACCAATTCATTGTTGAAGGTCTGTGGCTTTTTTGTTCATTTTTATTTTCAGCTCATTATAAGCCATACTATATGCCAATGTATTCTTTTAGTGCAATTATACAGAAGAAATACAATGCAGGCTTGGAACCTTTTATTCAGTATTGGCCATGTTCCAAAAATTAACAGCAAAAGATGCTGTTTCCACTCCAAAAAACAAACATTAATTCTTAAATGCTTACAGAAAGCTGAATGGATTTTTCAAATTAGTAGATTATGGCTTTACTACTTTAAAAATTCAGTAATTACATCTTAAGTGGGGCATCTACCTTATTCAAAATGTGTCATTTTAACAGTCTACTTCTCTCCATCCTAAAAGTAATTCCATTTCTAATTGATGAAAATTATTAGTTTTGCAACCAACACGATTCATAATTTATTTGTTCTTGAAATAACAGGCTATACCATGTACATTTTGAAAGATGAAGAGGGGCAGGAGAGATGTTCTCATCTTCACTTCTATGTCTTACAAATCATTCAAGGCCCCTAACTGTCTTTGCCTCAAATGTTCCCAAAAGTATTTCTAGAAACAGATGTGATGTGAGCCTCACAATGAGTACTTGAGTCTTTTTGCTCCCTAAACACATTAACTTGACATTTGGAAATTTTATGTCTGAAAGTTATTATCACACTTAAATATCTTAAAATTTTCTGATAGAAAAAAATATCTGCAGGGTGTCAATGAAAACAATGGTTTAATCAATTTTTACATACAGAAAAAGTCTGCATCACCTCCCTCTTTATACATACTCCTGGTATGTATAAAGGCCAAATTTATTCTTCCAACATGAATTCAGATGTTTGCTGAATCTGTCAAAGTCACAGAAACCTCCTTGATCCTAGCCCAACTGAAATGTAGGTTTTGCTAAAGCAGTACTGAGAGATACAATCCTGTAGAATCTTTTGACCAACATTTACCCATCTTCTGCAAGGAAGGCAGTCGAAACCTTTCAGCAGGTCTCTTTTAACTCCCTTAGTCAGAGGTTGCAGAAGCAGCTCCATTGTGCTAGATTGCTACTAACCCATTACCAAGAGAGCAGACTTCAGCAGGCAGCTGATCCAATTCCCACATACAGTGAAGAAAAATTGGCTTTGCAGGACAAAGTTCTAGCAGAAGAAAGAGAGGCGAGGAAAACACAGTGCTGATGGGTTGCTCAGGGGGGCTTTATCTCTCAGGGTCAATGTCTTCAGGTGGAAGCCCCCACCGCCATCCCACATACATATACAAACACTCTACTACAGCAGCTTCAACACTATCTGCTTTTCCTTTCCCAAAACTATGCTGGGAGAGCCTTGCTGGATAAACAAACTAGAAAAAAATCAATAATTTAAGAACCCATTACACCACTGTTTTCATCTCCTAGCCTGCGTAGCATTTGTGGTATCCCATTTTAGGGGAGTAATAGTATCAAAACAAACCTTGAAGGAGGATCCAGGGCCTTTCTTAGGAGGATCTGGGAATCCTACGATTAAAAAAATACTTTAGACAAGTCAGATGTAATAATTAGCTTGATTGTAGAAATAATTTCACAACATATATCAAGTCATCGGGTATACTATATATAACTTTTCATCAATTATACTGAATAAAGCTGGAGGAAAACAAAGGACCAAAAAAGGCATTTAAGTGGTTACACAAATCGTCAACATCTTGGGGGAAAGTCACAAGCACATGACTGGCATTGCTCTTTGATCCCCCATTTAAAATACCGACATCATTTGAGAATCTCAGAACAATCATGTTTTTCTACTGGCTAATGGTGACCAGAAGTATGCCTGTACATTCGTAACTATGAACATTAACACAGAAAAAAATTGAATATGTATTAGGAGACTTATATTCTCATCCCAGCTCTGTCCCAAGCATACTGGATAACTTTGTGGGGGGGCGGTCATTTAGTCACTTCAATTTCTGTTCTCCCATATATGGTGATAATTGCTTTCATAGATACTTCAGTGAACTTTTAAGAGATTCAAAATAGAACAGGAAAGTAATAGCAAAAGTTACATTGTTTCATATTTAGCATATGTAGATTTATAGACCACCTATATGACCATTAGTGTTCCATCTAACTCAGTGATTTCAGGTAGTATCATCTCTGCTGAGAAAGCATACAGCATCCACTAAGGTAAAAGAGGCCAGGGGTTAGAGGTGGACAGGGTATGCAAAGAGACCTTGAGCACAGAGACTTCATATCTCAATTTGAATTCATTTCTTATTACTGTGTGGGCTGAGGAGTCTCACTTTCCTTTCTAAAATCAAGTTGAACAGCACCTAGCCCATGGAGTTGTTTTGATGGTTAAACAAGATGATGTGTACATACCACTCAGCACACTACCTGGCACATAGAAAAAAAATCAGTAGATGGTATAACTTTCATTATCATCAGTATCATCATCATCACCACTAATGTCTTTCCCATCCTTTGATAGAAGCTTCAGTCTAAGCCTCTCAGAATCAGCCTACTATCTGTTCAGTACAGGTCAGAAGACAAAGCTGGAGTTCTGCTGGTATGGAGAAAGAGATGGCTGTAAAAGGCCTCATCAGAATTCTGAGTAATGGACTTTTTGAAAAGGCATAAATGTGTCCCCATCCCAATGATACCTAGGATTATGGGACCCTTTTGGCAGTACTGAGCATCAAGATCTCAG
This sequence comes from Dolichotis patagonum, assembly GCA_004027295.1. NCBI lineage: Eukaryota > Metazoa > Chordata > Mammalia > Rodentia > Caviidae > Dolichotis > Dolichotis patagonum. The sequence goes on from PVJX010022307.1 coordinate 10,361, forward strand.
AGAATAGTTAACAATGATGGTTTTCTGGCTCATAAATAAATTCTGCCCAAAAAAGTATATGAAGGAATATGTCAGAAGGCTGAGGCAGGAGGATCACAAATTGGAGCCTAATCTGGACAACTTAGCGAGCTTGTGGAAAGGAAAGGAAAGGAAAGGAAAGGAAAGGAAAGGAAAGGAAAGGAAAGGAAAGGAAAGGAAGAACATATAACCTTAATGCTTTACCTATACTTTAAAAATTCCTCTCAGTTGGGCATGTTGTCATGCACCTGGAGTTCAGGGCCAACCTGGCCAACAGAGCAAGACCATGGCAAGAGGGGAAACATGAAAAGAGGGAAGGAAAGGAGAGGAGGAAGAAAAGGAAAAAGAAAATTTCTTCTATCAACTTTTCTTATAATTTAATTTTGTGGGTTTGACATTCCACTATACTAAAAAACATTAAAATGCCCACAGATGGAGATTCACAATGGGTAATTCACTCAGTGCATACTCCAGTGTCAATTGCACGCCAGACCTCAGGTTAGGCAAAGGAATCCTACTCTCAAGGAGTTCACAGTTCAGTGATAAGGAAGGAGTTCACAGTTCAGTGATAAGCAAGCCTTTCAACCAGAAATAGGGTACAGGAAAAGCAAGCTTAGAGAAGAAAATGGTCAATTGTGTTTTCATCATCATAAATTGATTTGCAATGTCTTTGAAGACAGGTGCCTATGATGTAAGAAGTTTAGTCCAAAAACACACATTTGAGTTCTCAGTAGTAAGCACCAATGAGATCACTCAGGTAAAGTGTGTACAGTGAGAATTAAGAAGAATTAAAGATCAGCCTCTAAAGAAAGGGTAGATAGAAGAAGTGATCCATGAGAGTTACAGATGAAATAGAGGCAAAAAAAGAAAAGAAGCAAATGCCAGCCAGAAATGACATGGGAGTTTCTACACAGAAATCAGTAAGAAACAAAAGTAGCACCTACTCTTTTTTTTAGGTAGGCATGATTTTATCTGAATTCATTTCTTTTTTTAAATTTTATTTTGTAATACAAAAAGAAAAAGGAGTAAAAACTGTGATACAGAATTTCAAAACAGAGTATTAGGGGATTAACAATGGTTAATGAATTACGATTTGTTGTTTTCAAAGTAGTTGTTCACATTACCAGACACATGTATGAAAAAATGATCAATGAAAGCACAAAGCACTCTTTTTGTTGGGCTAACAGAGACTAATAGTTATTCCTTCCCTTTTTAGCCATTTCCTCCCCTTTTTAGCCATTTCCTCCCCCTTTCACTTTCACAATATCCACTATACATTTTGTATCCCACTAACTTCTTCAGTTTTTTATCCTAGGGAGACAACATGATGTTGACTCTTGTGAGTCCAAACCATTTCACTCATGAGCATGATCTCAAGTTGCATCCATTTACCTACAAGAGTCTCAGGGTTATCGTTTATATCTGAGTAGCTTTCCATTGAATAAATATACCGTATTTTTCTTATCCATTCCACACCTGATGGGAAATCTACCCCTGCTTTTTTCTGGTTTCCCGTTGCATGGAGCATTGTTTGCTCTCTGAATTTCAGTTTATGAATTTCCTTTCGAGGTAAATGTATTTTTGTATACAGCATATTGATGGATCTTGTTTCTTGATCTGCTCTGTTTCTTTTTATTGGAGAACTGAGGCCATCTACATTAACTGTTATGACTGACATGCACTGGCTCATCTCTGCCATGTTATTTTCTTGCCACTGGTGCCTTACTTTTCCCCTCCATTCAATTGCCTGCCCCACTTGGCAACCTTCCTCTGCTGCTGTTCCTGGAACCATGCTCGTCTTTATCCCTCTCTCTAGAATATCCTTCAGTACTCTCTGTAGGGTTGGTTTGGTGGTCATGAATTCCTTCAAATGTTCTTTGTCATGGAAGTATTTTATTTTTCCATCAATTTTGAAAGATGGTTTTGGAAGCTACATCAATCTGGGTTGGAAGTTGTTTTCTTTCAGGACTTGAAATACTTCCCTCCAAGCTCTTCTTGACTTGATGGTTTGTGTTGATAAGTCTGTCATGATTCTGATGGATTTTCCTTTATAGTTGATCTGTTTCTTTTCTCTAACAGCCTTTAATATTCTTTTCTTGTGCTGAATTTCTGAGATCTTATTATATGTCTGGGTGTAGATTTATTTTGGTTATGGCTAGTTGAAGTTCTATATACCTCACCTATCTGTATGTCAGGTCTTTTTCCCATGCTTGAGCAGTTTTTTGTATTACTTCTGTAAATAGTCTTTTTATGTAATTTGTGTTGACTCCTACTTTTTTGCTGACACCTATCAGTCTTAAATTATGTTTCTTTGTGTCATCTTACAGTTGTTGAATTACTATTTCCTGGTTCCTTGTTATTTTTAAGAGATCTTTCCTTTCACAATTGCTAACTGCAACCCTGTCTTAAAGGTCTATTTAGTTTTGTTAAAGTAGTTTGCCAGCTTTCAATGGAGTTTTAATTTCCTGAATATAACTCTTTGAATCTGTTTCATGGATTGTAGTTCTTTCCTATGTTGTTCATTCAAGATTACCATCAGTTTCCTATGCTCCCTTTTTAAAAATCTATGTCTTCTTTAAATATGCTCAACAATTATTTCATTTTGGTTGTCATTTCTTCTTTTATCTGAGATATTTTTGATCTGATTTACAGCCTTGTGATTTTGTTTCTTAAATCCAATTGCTACTATTTCAGAAATTTCAGGTGTGAGACTTCCAATGTCGTCTATGTCTCCTGGAATTGTTCTGTGTGGATTGGAAACTTTTTGGTCCTTTTGTCTTGACATTTTCCCGGGTTCCTCCAGACAAGCCGGTTGTGAGGTCCCAGGGGCTTCCCACGTTAACTGCCTATTGGCAGTATAGGGGAATGGCACTATAAGGGAAGGGCAGTATAGGGGAAATGCTGAACCTAGTTTCCCAAGAGGTGGTAGAGTGCTTGGCAGGCTTCTCTAGACCTTCACATCTACACCGAGTCTTCCCCAAAGGCCACAGCCATGTGGAGTCAGGGCTGCCTCTTCTCCTAGCCCACACTGGCTACCAGTGGAAAATTTCCTGACGGTTAGTGGCTGCAATGGGGTATGGCTGGTTGCTTCTCCTGGCCTGCTAGTATCTAGTCTTACTGCTATTATTTTCATTTTATAGTATAGTACTTCAAATATTCTCTCCTCATTTATGTGGCTAGTGTGTTGGTAGCCCTTCAGATGGTCCCCAATGAATACTTCCTGGTATTTGTGCTATTGAGGTCACCTTTCATAATGAATCATGACTGGCATGGTGTGTGGACAAAAACACAGCAGAAAGATCATACATGATTTCCAAGTCCAAGTTTTAAAAAGGCATTGTTTCTTTTTGTCTGTTGCGTCATTTGCTTTGAGAAAAATCAGATGCTATGCTAAGAATATTCCAGCTTACCTACAGAGAACCCCATGTGAGTAGAACTGAGACTGCTCCACCTACAGTAAACTCAACTTGCTGGTCACATGAATCAGCCACCTGGAAACATATCCTCCAGCCCCAGACATAACTTGATGACTATAGCTCCAGTCCTCGTCTAACTGCAAGTGGGTTAGAGTCCTCCAGCTAGAATCATCCAACATAGGTATTCCCAAATTTATGATCCACCGAAACAATTAAATAATAAATGATCATTGCTATTTTAAGCAAGTAAGTTTTGCAGGGTGATTTGTTATGCAGCAATAGACAACTATAAAAATGGTACCCTCATATAAATCCAAATGATAATTTTTAAAAATCTGGAAAGTTTTTGTGGCAACTACTATGCATTTCTTGTAAAAAGTCATTTTTGGCACATTTCATTATATTTGTTTCCCTATCCTTTATGTCAGGTAATATCTTCACATTACAGAAACTACATGGCAGTTGCTAAGACTCTTTCCTTGGTTTATATGTCCTCTAAGGAAGGGTTGAAGCCCTAGAAAATAGTTCTCACAGAAGATGATCATCACAAGAAAGCAAGGAAAGTAATCCACATATCTTCTAAAATATGGAATATGGCTGGCAAATATACCTGTGAGGAAATATGAGCATACAATGACCTCTCATGACAGTAGATAATCAGAGCTGGAAGGAGGGGAAAGTTTGGAGACAATGGGAAAAGGCTAGTCAAGAGTATCAACTTTCATTTATAAGTTCTACAAGTCCAATGTACATCATGGAGATTATAATTAATCAGACTGTATTGTGTACTGGAAACCTGCCAAGACAGCAGAACATAAGAGTTCTCACCACTGGGAATAAAGTAACTGTGTTAGGTTATGGCTCTATTAATTAGACTGACTGTGGTAATCATCTTACAATGTACACCTATACTGAATCATCACACATATGCTTGATGTATGTACAATTTATTTTCAATTGTACTTCAAGAAAAGTGGAAAGAAAACACATGGCAGGATAGTCCTTGATGAGGTAGACAATATTTGATCTGCATAACAAAAAACATGAGGAGTGCTCATTTCAGCAGCACATACACTAAAAAAATTGAGGAAATGATTAACCATACAAACACAGGAGTGACTGCATAGAAGTCCTATAGCAACAGGACACTGAACATAGCTATTGAGGAAAGTTTATTTGGTAAATCCATTCTGTTAAAAAGAAGAATGATGGAATACACGGTGTCTACCTCAACCTTATGAAGGCCATCTATGACAAAGCAACAGCCAACATTATACTAAATGAACAAAAACTGAAAGCTTTGACTCTAAAATCAGGAACAAGACAAGGATGTCCACTATCACCACTCCTATTCAAAACAGTTCTGGAAATACTAACCAGGGCAATAAGAGAGAGAAATAAAAGGAATAAAGATAGGAAAGGAAGAATTTAAATTATCACTATTTATAGATGCCATGATACTCTAAATAGAAGACACAAAAAAACTCCATTAAAAAGACTACTAGAGGTAATAAACAAATTCAGCAGTGTAGCTGGATACAAAGTCAACGCTGAAAATCAATAACATTCCTGTACACAAACAAGAAACTCACCAAAAGTGAAATGATGGAAATATCGCACTTCACAATAACATCCAAAAAAATGAAATACATAGGAATCAACCTAACTAAGAATGTAAAAGACCTACATGCTGAAAATTATGCTACGCTAAAAAAGGAGATTGAAGAGGATATTAGAACATGGAAGGATATTCCTTGCTCTTGGCTAGGAAGAACCAACATCGTGAAAATGGCCATACTCCCAAAACTGTTATACAGATTTAATGCAATCCCGATAAAAATACCATTAATACAACTCACAGATCTGGAGTAAACACTCCTAAAATTCATTTGGAACCAGAAGAAACCTAGAATAGCAAAGGAAATTCTAGGAAACAAAGACAAGGCAGGAGGCATCTCAATTCCTGACTTGAAACAGTACTATAAAGCCACAGTGATAAAATCAGCATGGTACTGGCAAAGAAATAGACCACAGGATCAATGGAACAGATTAGAAGATGCAAGTATAAGTACAAAGATACTCAGCCACCTGATATTTGACAAAAGGGCTAAACATGTTCACTTGAAGAAGGATAGCTTCTTTAATAAACAGTGATGGAAAAATTGGCTCTCTACATGCAGAAGACTGAAACTAGACCTATGCCTATCATCATGCACAAAACTAAAATTTAAATGGATCAAAAATATAAATATTAAAACAGAAACACTAAATCTACTGGAAGACAAGGTAGGTAGAAGTCTTGCAGATATAGGGATAGGTAGAGAATTCATGAACAAAACATAAACTGCATGGGAAACACTTCAAAGAATTAACAACTGGGATCTCATATTATTGAAAAGTTTTTTCACTTCAAAAGAAATCACCAACACAGTGAAAAGAAAACCCACAGAATGGGAAAGAATTTTAGCTAGCAACCCCTCAAACAAAGGACTTATATCTAGAACATACAAAGAATTGAAAAACATCAAGCCCCCCAAATTCAAAAACCCTCTGCAAAAATGGGCAGCTGAGATGAACACACAGTTCTCAGATGAAGATACACAAATGGCAAATAAATACATGAAGAAATGTTCACCATCACTGGTCATTCGAGAAATGCAAATTAAAACAACATTGAGATTTCATCTCACTCTGGAAAGAATAGCTGCCATCAAGAAATCAACTGATAACAAATGTTGGCAAGGATGTGGGGAAAAAGGAACACTGCTCCACTGTTGGTGGGAGTGTAGACTGGTGCAATCACTATGGAAATCAGTTTGGAGAATTCTCAGAAGACTAGGATTGGAAGTTCCATTCAATCCAGCTATTCTCCTCCTGGGTATTTTCCCAGAAAAACTGAAAAGGTCTTATCACAGTGATATATGTGCACCCATGTTCATAGCAGCACAATTTGTGAGAGCTAAATCTTGGAAACAACCAAGATGCCCATCAACTCCAGAGTGGATGAAAAAGATGTGGTATTTTTATACAATGGAATATTACTGAACTATAAAAAGGATGATCTTGAGGCCTTCATAGGCGAATGGAGACAACTTGAGGCTATCCTCATTAGTGAAATAAGAATCATATTTATAAATATCACATTGTGCCTCTAGTGTAAAAAGTAATAAAAAATGTAGGAGTAATAAAACCCAAAATGTATAATTGCTAATGTAAAAAAGAAAGGAAAAGAAAGTGCCCTAAAGGACATAACTGCATGTATGTTTAATTGTTTAGGATTGATAACCATATTACTAAGTATTTGTTGGATTACTGAACAGAACTGTTTGCAGTCTCACTGTTTGAATGTCCACTTTGTATCCTTTAATTTTGTAACTTGAACAATTATTTCTAAGGGGGCAATATGTAATTTATCAACTAGTGATTTCTTACTTTTTATTTTTGTGAAATTCTGTATTATTTCTATCCTTTTCTCTGTTTTGCTTTTTTTCTCTTTAAATTTTTAAAAAAAGAAGAATGAAAAACAAAATAAAAGAAAAAAATAATTGCGCTGTTTTCTTTTTTCATCTATGAGAGGCATACCTTATTTCACAAAATGTCATATTTCCCCCATCCCTCAGCCTCATACTTATGGAAAGCAGAGGAAAGATATGGTTGCATTACAAGCATATAAGGAAAAGTTCTCATTTGAAATATTTTAACCCATTTATAAGCCACATGCCTCCAACATGTGTAGTTCAAGACAATATTTCCTGTGCGTAAAGGGCAAATCCATCCATGTGGTTGATACTGGAAAGAGCTGTAGAAAACATGACTCATCGAGAGCCCACGACTGTCAATAGCAGTGGAAAGAGCTGAAGTTCAAGTTCCCTTTGTACATCCCTCTCACACCCCTCCTTGTTGAGGTAAGGATGCTGCCCTTCCACCTTTAGATAAATGACTTCACTTGTGCCTGCTAATTCGAAATAGGTAAGATACTGGCCAGAAGAAACAGGAGCTGAGAATAATATATCCAATGAAGTGAAAGGGAAAGTCAGGCTGGGCAGGAGAGGTAACCTATGAGGACAAAATGTCCAAAATAAAGTATGAGGAATGTCAGTCTACAAACCATTCGACAATGTTGTGCTGAGTCAAAATAATGAGGAATAGGCCTGGGGCAACAATGTTCCTGGCCAAGGGCAAAAACTGGGGATTCAAATGAAAGCTTTTCTTTTTCCAAAGATAAAGAGAGCTTAGCAAAAGTTCAGCCTTGCACAAAGACACTAAGGGAATTGAGGTTCTAGTGCATGATCAGGCTGGGTCCCTGTAGTTAAACATAAATACTTAGGACCTTGGGCTCCCTCAGAATTATCCCTTGAGTTGAATAATGTCTCAGTCTCTAGAGCTTAGGAAACTGGTTAGAAAGTGACTTAAAGATAACTTTTATACATATTTGATAATGTTCATCAAAAAAAAGGATACAAGTAGTACATTCAGTAAAAAGAGTTTCAGCTGTATGTGGTAAATAAACACTACAGAATGCTGTAAATTAACTTTTATTTGCCATTATCTACTGACTATACATCATTTTAAGATCCGTGTAAATTCATTTTTTGAAGGCACAAATAAAACATTCATAGACAGTTTTCCTTTACCCAACCCCCTATGCAAACATTTCATTGTGGGTCCCTCAGTTACATTCTACATCACAATGTGGAGTATATGGAGATTTGTGCAATCCTGATGAGAAATTTCTGAGATGGTGGGAAAGTACATAGGTGCAAGTCTGCAGAGGCTATAATTTTGATCAAAAGAATTGAAACTCAGAGAGAGATGACTATATATACCATAGCTACAGTGAGCTGAACAAAATGCTACCTAGAAAGGATTTTTGCCTCACAAGCAAACAACTGTTTGAAATTAGTATACCCGTGCTACATCTAAAAGTGTTTGAAAAGTTTACTCTCTCAAGCAGTTTAAAAACTCCCTGAGGCAATCTTGTTTACAAATTAACAGAATTCTGAATTAATGAGGTGCAACTGCTTTCTTTTTAAGTAACTTTAAATACAAGCTAACCCTGAAACATATGGAAATAATCCTTCGTTCACCCCAATGGTACATCAAACTTCCAAACTATAACTTTTCTTTCAAGAGCTGCTGAAAACTTCTTGCCAGAGATTCATTTTCCAATGGCACCCTTCTGAAATGAATGATGAATACTCTGATTTTTACCTCCCTTATACATGACATGGATAGCAAAAGTACATATTTGTTTTCTCTGCTACTATTTTCATATTTCTCTCCAAAGACCTGAAGGGATGGTTGGTTTCACAGTCATCATAAATTTATTATACTGAACTTCTGACCTAGTGTGGATGAGAATGGGAACAATATCCAACACAAAAAGAACTCGCTAAATTCTACAAAACTATCTTGTTACAGATAATCCTGAAAAATAACTCTTTTCATTTTTAACATTGTTCTAACTACAATTAGAGGGTTTTTAAAAAATAGTTTAACTAGCTCCAATAAATACATGTTAGATTGTTTCTGTATTTATGAGTTACAAATGAAGAATTCAAATATCCATTGTTACCAGCTTTGAAATCATTTTGTCAAACTAAACTCCATCAGGTAAACCAGTTTTGCCTGTAGAACTCAATCAACATTACCCAGGTTGCTCCTTATGAGAACTAATAGATGAAAGATGTTTTTTGTGAGACAAATACTTAAATATTCTTTATCTTGAAATTTTTGTTATGTGACCTCCACCAGCTACATAGCAAATAAAACTCAAATTTCTGGTATGCGACCTTCTCTACCTGCATAGCCAAGAAAACACAAAATAATCAATGTAGGTGGATGTATAGAATCAAATTACATATATATGTATATATATGTAATTTGTATATATATACATATATATGTATATATATGTAATTTGTATATATATACATATATATGTATATATATGTACAAAACTCAAAAAATGTCTGACACAAAATTATATAATTATACAGGTTACCACATACAGGGTATTTATCTATAATTCACCATCTGTAATAGGGAGTATTTTTATTTCTTTTACCAAAGACTGTTTTATCCTCACTTTAGAATCAATATAGATAACTTTTTAAAATATGCTTTAAAATTCATTCCCATATGAAGATTTATTTCCCTACCACAACCTTCATTATTCAGGAAGGATATCTTATCATATAGATTGCAGATTTCATATACTCTCAATTTCAGGTACCACTGCGCTTGTACTCACTGCATGCAGAAATCCAACTGCATATATAATAGTTTTATAAATGGAACAAGTTGGCTTAAATTGGAACAATTTTAGAAGACTTTTCCATTGCCTATTTTCCATGACAGCTCTCCAGCTCAGGGCTTTCAAATCTTTAAGAAAGATCTTTTACAACCACAGCGTGCACAGGCACATATCTATAAGGAGGAATTTTTTCATAAGTCATGCTGAAAATTAAGAAAGAATTCATCTTCAAACTAGAATGAGTTAATCCTCAAGGTTTTGCCCATTTACAGAGAAAAGCACAATGCAGAGTGCCTGACTTACTGGACGGGAGTCAGAAACAGTATTAATATTTTGGGCTTGTTCCTCTGCTGCCTGTTTTTTTAAATGTATAAAAGAAGCTGACCACAAGAAGGAAATCTGTGCTAAAAATACTATTCAATAGAGACAAAAGAAACATCTACTTGCAGAGTCCTGTATTTTTTTTTCTGAAAACGGAAGCAAAGATTAAGAAAAGAAAATCAATGTGCCACTTTAAGGAAGGAAAACAGGAGTGTCATTTCCAATGCATAAAGTGATAGAATAAAAGGAAATAGCTTCTATACTTCTTATACAAGATCAGTCAGAATTAATAAAAACAAAGGTGGAAAGAGATGTCGGCAATTATCAAGAAATTATCCGTTAGCCAAGAATCCAAACTTAATTCAGAGTCAAACCCAAATCAGAGTGTAATCACCCTTCACGCTCACTGTCTTTGTTTTTTATTTGGCAGGAGTGGGTTTAAGAAATGTGGAGTGGCTGTGAGAGAACAGGTTGAAGCCAAGGCGGGGAGGGTCCAGGAAGAAACAGAGACAGATTTTGTTATATGAAAACAACAAACAAATTCCATCACAGTCCTTCTTCCTCAAAGATGCTATGGTGTTCATCCCATAGAGCACACAGATAGAGAAGGGTAATGGACTGGAAGATGAAATGGCAGATACACAATCTTCACATAAACCAACTGAAGTGGCCACGGCAAACAAAAAGCAGCATTCAAGCATGCATGCTGATAGTCTGCGGGAGTATCAGTGCTGATCACATTCCCAAGAAGCTGAAATCAACTGGAAACAGACAAAATATCTAGTATTTCCAGTGACAACGATGAATTTTTTCATAAAAGTCTTTAAATGTGTGAAGTTCAGGGACTAGGGTGTACCACAGAGGTAGAGCACTTGCATAGCATATGAAAGGCCCTGGGTTGAATCTTCAACCCAACCCTCGAAAAAAAGTGATGCTCAAAGGAACACTTTTTGTTTTTGTACTATAGTCCTTAGAAGGGTATGTAGTCCAATAACCAGCACCAGAAAGGTACACCTCAGCGTGGTGGGGGAGGGAGTACTTAGCATCATTGCTGAAACAGTCTCTAAATCTTTGTTGGAGGGTAGGAAGGAAGAAAGATGTATAGAATATAGAGAGGCATAGAAAAAAAATCACAAATGGGTTGCAGAGTAAGGTTTGAGAGTAAAGGTAATGACAGTTGAAGTAATTAACTGAGATTAAATGGAGAAAACATTTCATAAATCTTCCAGATATTAAACACGTGGCAGATCTTCATTTCTATCAAAACAGAACAAGATGGAAGTACAGTTTCTGTGTGTTATGTTAAAGATGAGTCTTCAGCAGATAACTAAGGGAAACAAGATATTTTCAAATAAAACGTATTCTTGCCTAACCATGATAAACCATGCTGGACAACAGACTAAATAAATTTGTTACAGTTTTCTAAGGCTGTGATAACTTTCTGATCCATTCCACTAAGAACTCTAACATTCAAATGCACAGTTTGCCGAGACCCTGGGAGTACATCTGTCCTGATCTGTAAAAGTGTAACAGTAACATCCCCATAATTCACCATAATATAATATTCAGCTGAAGACATAAGCATTTCTATTTCATCAGCCTCTTTTTTTGTAAGCTCCTTCCAACCACTTTCAAATCTTTTCCATCTGTCAAAAAAGTAACAGAAAAATCTCATTTCCTGTGCCCCGCCTGCCTGATCCTTGCAGGAGACAAACCCCACTTAACTGTCATCTGATCCATTGGTCCAGTTCTCACCTGAATCTCCCTAACCCCCTCAACTGTAATCTCACCCCCTCCTAACTTCACAAAGTGCCGTTTACCTCTCTTACTACATTTGACATATCCCACCTTGGGCTGTGTCTTCTCCTTCCTACCTGAAGAGAAATCCCTAGAAAGCAGAGATCATGACTGACTCATCTTTGGATCCCTGAGACTCTGAGAAAACTGCCTGAGTACTAATGTTTAATGAGGTGAACTAGAGCCACCTTCTGTGCTGAAAGACACTGCTGTCTAACCAGTACTTCACTGACTGGCATATACCTAATTCTCCATTTCTTTCAAGTCTGGGTTGTTGTTCAAAATATTATAAAGGGTGAAATCTAACTTTCACTTCAAGCTCAGGATTATAACTTCGAATCTTAGGATACTAAAATTTCTGTTTGCTGGGCATGCTCATCTTTACAATCTGACTTACGTCTTTTAAAATAAAGCAAGCTGAGCTTTTCCTTAAAGCTTAAAATGAAAAAGAAAAGTCCAATCTTTACTGTTCATACTCAGCAGATTCACAGGATTCTCATTAGCTCCTCTGTAGGTTCTTGTAAAATGGTTTGAAGATTGGAGGTTCAGAACTTCACACAATTCTCAGAACCCTGAAACACTGGCAACTATCCTAAAGAATAGGAAGAGATCACGCTTCTCAAATTTCAGGGGTTGTGAGCAGAGAACAACTGTTAATATCACCTTACCAACAAAGCAATAGTATTCACTCGGTAACCCTTGCTAAAACACTGCAGACCTCAGGCAAAGATTCCAAAACAAACAAACAAAATTATTAGCTGAGTTAATGTGCTCAGCATCATGCAAGTTCCATTTAATATCTATTACAACAATCATGCAATTTTAAATATGCACAAGACATATCAGTGACCAATCCTCAGCACAGGGTACCAAAGTTGTACTTTCAGTGAAATCAGGCATCAACTGTTCCAACACTCTCTTTCCTCAGACTCTCCAATCAGGAGTGAGCAAGAATACTCAGGATTAAACACAAACTTTCATTTGTTTAAAGGAACCATTCCAACATTCACTCCTCAAAGATTTGTTTCTTCATTCATATTCAGCTGTCCTCTAGGAAAGACCTTAACCTGCACTTGCATGAATATGTATTTAAAATGGCTACTTCTCAAATGTGATTTCTCAACTTTGCCAAGGCCATACACAGGCACATCACTCCAATCGCAGTGTCACCAAAATTTTTCTTTACTTATAATTTAAAATCCATGTGTTACTTATTTGTCTAAATACTCAGACTTTCTGAGTAAACAAGTATTTTCCTGTATCTGATTCCCTTACCTACATCCCAGTATACTAGTTATAGTGAAAATTACATAGGTTTTGTGCCATCAGTCTTGTTCTCTCAATTTAAATGCCATTCCTTCAAATCTCTTCAAAGTAGGACACATTTCTTCCAATTATTTCATACTATTACTCTAAAATTTCTCTCTCCTCTAGATTCATTTCCAATGACACTAATATACATTCTACTATCCTGTCCTGCTGTTTTCCTCCTCCCATACACTGCTCCACCCTTATTTAAATGCAAATCCATAATGAAATCAGCTATACATTTTCTGTTCTGCTTATCTCCCTGCAGGCTGGCATGATTCTTCATTGTTTCTACTGTAATTCAACCCTGAGTACTTTTCAGCAAGTTTCAATGTCATGCATCTCCCTAAGACTTCTAAATTGCTCATATCAATTGGGCTTAAAAGCACAGACAGAAAAGAATTCAAACATTAGCAAAAACTTCTTGACCATGAGAGAGACTTAAACACTGGAACAGCCTACTGCCAAAAAGAAAATACAGAATATCTATCCTTAGGAATCTTTTTTCAACAGAATGAAAAACCACTGCTCATTCAAGATGTAGGTATTGAGGTTCCTAAGCAGAGAGATGAACTCAATGGCTTCTTTATGGACCTGTAAGGTCATATATCCTAAGATATACTCAACCGAACTAAAATCTCTCAAATTTTGCTAAGAATGTGCCTTTGGTTCTTGTAAAATTACAAAAAAAGCATTAACAAAAAAAGAAGCCAAGATATTCTACCAAATGACCCATATTTCACTCAGTCTGAGTTCTCTCCAGAGGAGATGGAATCTGAAACTTTATAAGGCCTTTGGGAGGTGGAATGGTGAAACAGGCCCATCTTCCTGTGTTCTCTTAAGCTGGGGCCAGATGGCCTCAAGAAGGGATGATAGGAATAATTAGAAAATCTTTATTGGCCTGTAATATTGTTTAGCCAAAAAAATGCAATCAATTGCTATGGATATTAACTTTACATTTGAGAACACATAGCTAAAACGGGATTTTTGAAGGCTGAGGCAAGACTTCCTCATTCTTGGGGAACTAAATAGGTCAGTAAGTTTTAAAATCCTGGAAAGCAACAAATCACTTCTAATGAGCTGCCATTTGCTTGTAACAGTCGAAAAGTGGGAACTTTGCCAGTCAAGAGATGAAGAGCATGCTGAGATGGAGACCATGAAGCTGGTGGAAAATGTGGCACAGCCAAGAAGGGGGGAAACACGTAAGAGCTAGACTGAAGGCTACCAGGCTTCCAAGAGGAGTGCACGGACTGGCATTTTACTCTTTCAATAATGAGGCAAGATAATGGCTGTAAAATTCGGTGCTTTCAAATCCCGCTGTCACCTTTCATTAATATCACTGTCACCTGTAACAATGCAAAGGTTAAGAACTACCAGGAAAATGTAGAGACAATTCCAAAGAAGATACAGCGTATCATTAGTATTTGGTTGATGTGACATGCAATTTTTTAATTCTAAAAATTTTAATCTTAGTTCTAAATAATAAGGTTTTTTTATAAACCAGTGTCCTCCTAATACACAATGAGAGGCAACATGGAGTATTAAAAAGACATAAATGTAAATATAGGTTTTGAAATTGGACAAACATGAACTTGGACACTAGCTCTGCCACTTCTTAACTGTGTGAGCCTGATGAACAAGTCGATTAACATTTTCTAGTTGTTTCATCTGTAAAACTGGCAGCCACTATAACCAAGAACTACTGGGAGTCATGCACATACGGCACAGCAAAACACAGTTAACAATAACTTTGGGATAACAAGATCCTTTGGGACCTCCTTTTACCTACTCTTGCCTTTCTCCATCCTCCTCACTTTTTCCTAATCTGGTTTCCCCCATATACTCCTTCTCAGCCTTGTCATTTTTTTAAACAATAGTCATTCCCTTCCTAAGTGTAGCCTTACTTATACCAAAACCCTAACAATTCACAGAAATTATTGGGAGTGATTAGATACCTGGCAAATTACTATGACTAGGAACACTTTCATATGCTTGGTGTTTGAATGCCAAAACATCAACAGGTTTGGTAATCAATATGATACCTTTCAAGAATTAACACTAAGCACCTAAATACATAGAGCATTAGGTTAGAGGTTGAGATTGTGGAGGTGAGGATTGTATTTCTGCGCTCTGGCAGAGACAGGTATAAAAACAAGTAAATACAGTAGTGTGTAATGAGTGCAAGAAGAGATACATATGAAGTACAGAGCTGGCAAGGAGAATAGGAAAATGGAACCTGCTTCATGGGATTACTGTGAGGAGCAGAGAATGATCATCAAATAAGATCTCATAAGAAACAACAACATGCTTGTCTCAGTCTTACTGTGCTCCTAGACAAGTTATATTACCTTGACCAAATCAGTTCACTTCTTTGCACTCCAATTTTCTCATCAGAAAAATGAAGAAGTAGACCTCAGTGACATCCTTTAGCATTTTTTAGCTTTAGTGCTCTATTTCCCAAGTAGCAAAATGAAGAGAAAATAATTCTGGGTTCAGTATTTCCTCTTTTTTTTTTTATTGGTACCGGGGATCAAACTCACGGCAGTGCGTTTGCAAGGCAGGCGCTTATGCCACTGAGCTAAATCCTCAGCCCCAGTATTTCCTCTTTTATCTCCATATTTCTTATTGTTCATTCATCCTCCTTTGTATCCATTTAGTCATTCTAGTAGCTTTACTTTTGATTCATAATGAAGCTGTGTTTGCAGATTTGCTATCATAGTGGCATAAGGGATCCTTTGCTAAGAAGAAGTTCCCTGGTATGGAAGGATGTGTTGTTTCTCATTATTCCTTGTAAATCAGATGATAAATCTTGTCTTGATCAATGGTTTCAAATTTTGATTCTAGGGATACTTTTATTCATACAACAAGACTTCAGAAACTATTTTAGTAACGTAACATTGACCCTCACCAAAGCTCCACTTCCATATTCATTCAACAAACATTTATTACAGCTTTCTCTGTGTCAGGCATTAGACCGGGGGCTATGGAGGATACAGAAATGATTAAGATATGGCCTGGCTGTCAGGGAGCTTATGATTTATTTAGTGGCTGTGGCACTGAGCCCAGTGCAATATTAAAACATATTAGCAAAGCAATCTTTGTTCTGTCACAACTGGAGCCATGAGTCCTAAACACATATATGTGGTTTTGCCTAGAAGTTGTGCATTCAGTAGGTGTTGAAAGCCATATGTCAGAAACTGAGTTGTTTAAAAAAAAGTTCAACCCCATTAGCAAAGAAATGCATGTTCAAACGATATGAGTCTATCGTTCTTCTAGCAAACTGCCAAAGATGGAAAAAGATAAAATGCAATGTCAGTGAAAATGTGGTGAGATGTGTCCTCTCATATACCGCTAGTAGAAACGGTAAGTAAACTATAGTAATCCAACATAAACCATGGTACATTCATACAAGTAAATTCTATGTAAGCATCCAAAATAATGTTTTCGGTAATGTTTACAGTAAGATACTCATGGTGTAATAGTAAGTGCAAATAGCAAGTATAGACATGTATATTCAGCATAATGATGTGACAACAACATTTTCTCATTATGAACACATAGGAAAAAAAAGACTAAAAGACAATATACTCAAATGTTAATGGTAATTTTTACTTGCTGGAGTGATTACAGGTCATTTTATTGTTTGATACATATTTTAATACTGCAAATTTTTTGCAATACTGTGTCTTTCTAACAATTAAGAGGCATTAAATTCATAGAAAAGAAAGAATATACACTAAAATGTTAGCAATTTTCCTCAGACAGTAAGATGATACCATGCGATTTTTGTGTTTTCCGTATTGTTAAGATGTTCTACAGTGAACATGTATTAACTTTATAAAATTAAATTGGGACCTCAATTAAGAAAAAGTGGACAGTCAAGTGAATTAGTGACTACTAAGTTGAGCAGGATTATATTACTTAAATAAGTCAGTTCTGCTGCTGCAGAGATTTGCAATAGTTTTTTGGGGGGCAGGGCACTTACATTGTGTATCCTTTAGAGAATCAATAATTACTGCGTGTTTCTAAGGGATACTGTGATGGTGAGTGTGATAGCACTGGTGAAATGCTTAGAACTCAGGAAAGAAGGATATACAGCAAGTAGTAATGGATATTTTAATTATCTACTGTGTAATGATTCTGTTTAAAACGCCCTCAGCAATTTCATCCATCCTCATTCAACTATCACTTCTGAACAGAGGACTTCCAAATCTTTATGTACTCCCTTTCCACTGCATACTTTTCTCTGACTCCCTTCTTTTATCCGATCTTTCTTGTCTTCTGGCTTCTTTTTTTCTCCATCTCTTGCTTTACCATAAATAACTTCATATCAAGTTAAATTGATTATGAATTAATCATGGACTTGATTAACCAGTTTCTCAGATCAATACAAGTTTGTTTAATTAACTTGGAAGTGAAGTTTATAGAACTACATTAAATTTATCATTCTTTGGCTCCTACTAGGCATAGCTATCTATATAAATTTCACATGTTAGAAAGCATTAAAATATAATCTGCTCTTTCATCCTATGAGGACTGCACCAAAGCCACAGGAGTTCAAGGGTCCTAGTCTCAGTCATGGAAGCTGTGTTTTGTCTTGACCACACCAACCAACCCATGGTGTGGTCTTGGTTAAGTTACAATCTCTTTCTGGAACTGCTTCCTCTCTTATAAGAGAAAGAGAGCAGGCTGGATAATCTCAAAGGGCCAGATGACAGATACAAAGTAACTGAACAAATGGGAAAGTGGGAAGCAGCACACACACGTCAGCTGCCTCCTCTGTTCAGCAGATTCCACCTAACAGCATAGGGTGCAAACCAGGAGCTCGGTATATGACAACATAATGAGAATGACACATGACACACAGGACAGTAGCCCATATCCCAATCCAGCAAATAACCCTTTACCAGCAAGTCCAGTCCACTAAGCTATTTGGCAATTTTTCCTGAACAATAAAGCTGTCAGCTCTCATTTTAAAAAGTACTTACAGATAAAGGGATAAAAGATGGGGGGGGGTTACCCTTATTATAAGAGTGGGTTAGCAGAGCTGAAGGGATAGTTTAATCTACCAGACAATGTGCTGAGATGGTGTGGTAAATGGAAGATCAGATTGTTATCAGGATGAATGGCTATCAGGGTACAAAATGAGCCATATCTGGGTAGAAAGTCTAATAAGTGGGACAATAAGTAATTCAGGAAAGAAGGATGCTGACGGAATGCCATGATCTTCCTTAGAAATTTCCTAAGGATCATTTATCTTCCCTCCAACATCCTATCTCATACCAAATAAGAGTCTTCTTTTTACACCATCTCCTAGAACTACCCTTAGGACTACTGCTAGCACACGGATGCCTCTGTGCTAAAAGGTACCTCCTCTGGGCTATCCAGCTAGAAAAAGGGCGAAGGGATTGCAAAAGACACTATCTCTGAGTGGACTCATTAGAAAAACTACTTGTGTAGCTGTACCCTAGCACTTTTCAGCTCCCCTTTGCATCCTCTCAGCCTGGCACCTACCATACACTCTAGGCCCTTTATTCATATATTATGTCTTTGTCTGTCTGTCTTTCTGTCTCTCTGTTGATCTGTCTCCCTCCCTCCTCATTCCAGCATTACTCCAGGACCAAATTAACCAATTAAACTGGCAGGAATGTCAGTTCTCATTGTACTTTGGATTGGAACTAGATTCATTCCTTAATGACTTGAAACGAAAGGTTTCAATCAGTATTTTAATGAGAAGAATATCATTTTGGAAGATGGAAAACCTGGTTCTTTTTTAGAAGATGGAAACAATAGTAGTTCGCTTTAATGCTTTGGGGGGAGGGAGTAATATTTCCAAGGGCAGATTTCAAGTTTATTACTTTAGCCAATGAATTAGTCCTTAGAAAATAAAGGTCCTTGGTGCAACCACTGTGGAAATCACTGTGGCGAGTCCTCAAAAAACTAGGATTGGAGGTCCCATTTGACCCAGCTAATCCCTTCTGCATATCTTCTCAGGAGAATTAAAAACACTGTAACACAGAAATATATATGCACCCATGTTTATAGCAGTACAGTTTGTAACAGCTAAATCTTGGAAACAACTCAAATGCCTATCAACTGAAGAATGGATTAAAACGTGTAGTATTTGTATACAACGGAGTACTACTGAGCCACAAAAAAGGATAAACTTGAGCCTTTTATAGGTAAATGGGTGAAAATAGAGACCATACTCATAAGTGAAATAAGTCTTGTGTGTAAACATCATATTGTCTCCCTAGTGTGAGTTGACAGAATATATATATATATATATATAGTCATGATAGTTATACTACAAATTTCTCTTAGTTCATGGACAATAAAGGTTTGTGCTAATATTGTTTAGACAATTAAATGCAGATATTTTACACTCTGAGTAACTAATTTAAAGATAACAATATACAAAGTATTAACCAGTTACCCTACAATTATCATGTTTTGAAATTTTTTTTCTCTTTAAAAGAAAAAAAAAAGGATCTTTTAAGTTTAGTGAGTATCTTGGTTATTTTTACTTTTCTCTCATTGCTGGAACAAAATACCTGGCACCGAAAATGAAGCAAGGGAAGGTTTATTTAGCTTACAGTTCCTTGGAAGTTTCAGTCCATACTCAGCAGGCTCCAAGGCAGGGTGACGTGGCTGAGGGGCAGCTCTTCACGGCGGTGGCAAGCGCGAAAGGGCAAAAGGGACGGGACGGGGCAAGCATGCCTCCTTCCCTCTCTTACATCTATGCTGGCTCCCCGCCCCGGGGCGGGTGAAGCACTCACACCTGCCAATCTGAGCGCTAGAAAATGAACCAATCACAAACGTTAGATTCAGCTGCTTCCAGTAAGTTTAGCAAATACTGTATTTTTTTTTATCTCTCTCGGAAATTAAACATACACGTTATTGAATTAAGGCTCTGTTTGACCCACCATTTGTCAAATTACTAACCAGGAAACCCTTTCAGAAGCCCGTCTTCCATTCAAGGCTTTGTTCCTAGAGCGTCTTCTACAGTACTGACCACATCTGTGCTCCAGGCCAGCCAGCCCGCTCGGAGAGGATTTCCTAAGACAGTTCTTGGAACCCGAGGGAGGAGTTCCTGGAGAGCAGCAATTCCAGGCTAAAATTCCCTGGCTTCTCTCTCCCTGGGAATTCCCTCTGGAGCCAACAGGTGTGCACCTGTGTGAAAGAGCTATTGTGGAGGGCGCTGGCTCTGCCAGGGGCCCCCAGGGGACTCTGTTGGGGTGT
>PVJX010022308.1:0-30721 GCA_004027295.1 Dolichotis patagonum
AAGTTTTCAGCTATTACTTCTGTAAATATCCTCTTGATATCATTTGGGCTGTCCCCTTCTTTTTCATTTATCCCTATTAATCTTATGTTATTTTTCTTTGCATCATCTTGCAGGTGTTGAATTGCTATTTCCTGATTCTTTCCCACTCTGACTTTGAGGGATGCTTGTAAAATGTACAGATGCCATCTTTTGGGCTGCTTCCTCTGTTTGCAGTTTCCATGTCTTGAGTATTTCTCTCTTCTAATCACTACACATATATATATTTTCATTCTTATTGGGATATGGAAATGGGACCCAAGATCTACCTCTTAGTTGGACCCAAGGCCAGGTGAGGATTCGCAAAGGAACAAAGCAAGAAAGGAAACCCCAAGATGTATCCTGGCAAGCCTGCCACAGGACTCCGGAGGAAAAGCTGTGCAGAAAATTCCAGTATCTGGACACCAGTGTTATGGTGCGAGCTGTAGTGTCAGTGATAGGTGAAGCAGCAAAAGTGTCTTCCCTGAAGCCACTCTGCAGCATGCTGGGTATTATTTACACTGGAGGTAGAGTTTCAGACCAGGACTGATATCTTTGCAAAAACCAACCTCAAGTCGCTGTACTTGCTGCACAGAACTTGAAATGCCCTTTCCCGGAAGCTCGTGGGGTGGCAGAGGAATGCACACCTGGGAATCAGTCACTCTCATGCTCAAATCTGGCTCACCACCTACTGGCTTTGCCACCCTAGGTATGTAATTTAATAATGATGCTCACTTTTCTCTAATGAAAAATGGAGACAACAAAGCCCAATTACATGACTATTGCAAAAAGTAAACAATGCAAACAATTAAACAATGATACTGTAAATAAATAAAGGATCTAGAACAATGCCTAGCCTAGTGCATGCTCCATAAGTGTTATTTTCCTCTTCACCCCCCCCCCTTTTTTCTGGACTGGCCTTAGGCTCACTTTGTAGCCCAGACTGGTCTCGAACTTCACCCTGTTTTCTTATACTGTTATTTAATAGCATTTTTTTCCTGAGTTACTCTTCAAACCATTAAAATTTTGGTAAGAATTCAGACAAAATCAAACAGGATAAGTTCTTTATAGAGACAATTTTCAAGATGACAGTGATCTACTTATAACACTCCTGGGGTCATCTTGTTCAGTGAGTCATGAAGTTGTCCGATTAGACTGTCACTCAGCCTACATGCTGACATCTCATATAAAGAGATCGCATTGTCAGATAATTGGTAAAAACTATTGTAATGGATTCACCCAAGTTTAACCACCTTAATAATATCAATTTTTTAAAATGATAGTGAGTAGAGTCTGGGGCTTCAGAAAACCCTCCTCGTGTTTGCAGGCTATGGTGGTTCCCACAGTCTTTTCCCACACACCACTGGCATGGTCCTCACATCACTCTGGACACAAGAAGGGTGTCTTCAGAGAACCTTGCTAGATCCTGCCAAGGCCCTTGGGATTCTTGGTGCTCGTGGTCATGCCATGCAGGAATCCATTGTGGGGCTATGCCATTTACCTGACTACCAATATTCACTGCATGCCTATAAGTTGTTGACAAAATGTTGAATGCTGGATATTCAGACAGTTGAATTGGAGGGAATATTAGCAGAACAAAAGAGGAGCAACGACTAAAAATTGTGCCAAAACCCAGGAAGCCATGAGGATTCAATGGAGTCAGAGAGTTATACAAAATCAACATGAAGAAGGTTCCAATTTGTACTCTATTTCAACAACTCATACACAATCATTACTCTCAAATAATATTCACCTAGATATATATTTTTTTATTTTTTTTTTACTTAGACAAAGTAGCTTCAGACAACGTGGGGGAAGGAGTATGAACACCAAATTAATACAGATGAGCATTATTTGGGACACATCAGAGAGGCTCTGAAGGTCTAAGGAAAAAGGTAATGACATTATATATACTTGATTCACATGGATGAGGAGCAGAAAGAGAGGGAGGGATACTGCAAGGGGGCTATTTTAGTAACCAAACAAATACAATAATGGTCCAATTTTGACTTAACTCACAGCAAGCAGAAGTATTAAGCAATATAAATGTAGCTTCAAAATAATTTGACGTTAATTGACATACCTAACCATTATTTTCTCTGCTGTGATGAATAGAAAGAATGATAGAGTATAAAACTATTTACTAGGCCATCTGCCAATAAAATAAAATATCCAGTAAATTATTGGAATCAATGTTTAAAACCATTGTCAATCCATGAAAATCTGGAAAATATTGATTCAATTGTCATACATACTTGGATTGAAAATAACTCATAAGATAAATACCATGTGCTTGATTAAAGTATACCAGAAACACTTCTAAGACAGGCTCCTACTCCAAGTACGGTTGTCAAGAAAAGTCCCTCAAAATAGAAAAGGGTCTAAAGTCACCCATTATTTACATACCCCTTCTTGCGTGATTGTGAGCGCCAAGAGGACAAAATTACAGTGGATTCTCCACAGTATTTTAAGGCCTCCAAGTTCCCCAGTTTCCTAGTAAGTGGGGGCCAGGCAGCAGGGACAAGGGTGAGTCTTACCCAGCATCATCCTGGAACCCTTCCAGCTCATCCCGTTGCTCTGCGAGGGTGGCCTCCAGGTCCAGGTAGGTGCCATTGTGGGACAGCTGCAGCGCACAATCATCCAGCTGCAAGAGAAAGAGTAGTGTCAGGTCGCTCCTCCGATGGGGACTTCCTATAAAGTCCCTTGTGTTGCCCTCATGTGTTTTTAAAAGACAAGCATTATTCTGAACTGTGATTCATAGCTAGAAGAGCGAATGCATTAGCACAAATAGATTAGATGCAAATTAATTACCAAAGGGACAGATACGACATCTACTAAAGGACTAGCATTGTCAGGGCCCAAAAGATATGGATGAGGAGGAGAAGCAGCTCTCTGGGTACTTAATCAATGCCACTTTCCACGTGGAGGGACCCAGAGGAAGCTACAGATCTGTAAAGCAACAACTAAAATCGTGATGCTGGTGTGACTGTGGATTAAGAGTCACAGAGTTTTGTAAAAGACAGATTTGGTGAGGAAGATGTGCTATTTCTTTTGAATCAGTGCAAAGAATATTTATTTTATGGTCATACTTGACACATTACAGAGCATAGTTGTTCAATAAACATTTTTTTCAGCTGAACTGAAAAAAAATTCTCTACGTGAAAAACAACATATCCAAATTACAACACACCAAAGCAGAAATTAGTTTTCTCTGCTGCTAATCTCATGTTAAGCTTTTATTTTTCCAACCCATTTATTTCCTCCCAACCAATCTTTTAAATATGCAGTCATAGTAAAGTCATTTGATTCTTGAATAGACTCTTATGTTCTATTATTAAGCCCATGTTGCAGATAAGAAAATCAAAACATAAAGAGAGAATAAGTTACTTGCCCAATGTCAACATTTGGCAAGTGGTGACACTGGGATTTGGGTTCCAGCGGTTTGATTCAAAGTCATGCTCTCTCCCACTGTAATCTGCATCCTCTCTATGGACCAAGACCCACGAGGAAATTTACAACATCATCATGTTGGTAAACATAGTTTATGTCATCTGAGAGTCTGATGTGGCCAAGGTAAAGCAGCATGTTTGGCAACTCCTCTCCTTTTTCCACCTGGGCACACAGACCACATGACCCAGCCTTATATGTGGGCTCTGGCCACACAGCTGAGTGCCAACCAACAGAATGGGGGCACAAAGGAAGAAAGCCCCAGGCCCATCCATAACACAACTACCTTTTTTCTCCTGCCTATGCCCAGGTACAGAGGAGCCAGAGGACAAAGCCAAACCCCAGAATGTTGCAGAGCCCAGAAGGCACTTGGTTGCTGAGTCACTATATAGAACGAGGACTTTAGCACCCAGCCTCCACTGATCTGTCCCAGACTGTGACAAGATGGAGAAATGAGCCTTCATTGTGGGAAGTGGTTAGGACTGCAAAGTTGTTTCAACAAGTAGCATTTGGTTACATGTAGAATGGTTATACTTACAAATACGGGCAAAGAATTTTGCCAAAGAAGATAGAAACACTACTGTAAAAACCCAAATCTGTAACTTCATATTCAGTTCCTCAGGTTGTAAGAATGGCTCCTATGATTCATCTAGTTGGTGAGTTAAGACTTCATTCTAAAATGACATGATTGGGAAACACTGGAGACAAATTTATGTGGCTACTTTAAAACATCTAGACAAATGCTTGATAATCTGGTGTAAGATTTCAAACAAAGAGTGACTCTTTTGATGGAAAAGCTGTGTTTAGTAACCAACAACAAAAAAAATCTAGACTGTCATCTTGTTCAGAATTGGTAACTGGAAGGGGCTGTTACTTCCCATGAGAGACCTCAAACTTCCTTGATTCTAATTACCCTCAATAGCATGAATGGAATTTGTTCTTTATTAGTTGTGAGAAATACCTAGTCAAATCACTGGGAAGGTCAATCCTATTTGATTTGCTTGTCTCATTTCTCTAATAACAAATTAAAGGTAAACTGGTGAATTTCAGCCTTCTTGAGTGATATTTCACAGATAAATCATCTAATCTGAAAAGATATTTGAATATAAGGATCAAACAAGCCAAATTCGTGGCCCTGAAGCAAGGCCAGCAGATTGCTGTAGCTGCTGGTTTCAAACAGGAGCCTAAAGAGAATTCTTTCTGTGGTCTGTTGGTCATTTCAGAACTTTGGAAATGGAATGGTCAATTCATCAGAAAGAAATAGCAGGTGAGTGTGGCAGACTTTGCGGGGCCTGCAGAGGAGAGACCATGGCGCCTCGGGACCTGCACTGTGCGGTTGACTCGGGGTGCCAGGAGAGCAAGGAGCTCCTTCCCTCTCTGGGGTGCGGCTGTGAGTGTGGCAGACTTTCAGCAGCCCAAAGGAAAGAGACCCTGGCATGTGGGGACCTGCATATGCGGTTCACTCAAGGTGCCAGGAGAACGAGGAGCTCCTCCCTTCTCTGGGGGGCGGCTGAGAGTGTGGCAGACTTTCCGTGGCTGGCCTGAAGGAGAGAGACCCTGGCGCATCGGGACTTGCACTATGCGGTTGACTTGGGGTGCCAGGAGAAGAAGGAGCTCCTTCCCTCTCTGGGGGGCGGCTGTGAATGTGGCAGACTTTCGGTGGCCCGAAGGAGAGAGACCCTGGTGAATCGGGACCTGTACCGTGCGGTTGACTTGGGGTGCCAGGAGAACAAGGAACTCCTCCCCTCTCTGGGGGACGGCTGTTATCCTGCCGGCATGTGGGCTGAGAATCAGACATCTCACGTCGTCCTGTCCCCATCCCATGGCCCCCCTCCCCCTCCCCCTGCTTAGCAAGTGGGATACAGTGAACTACACATCTTGTGAAAAGATTGGCTATGTTATTTAGTATGAGCTCCCCATATGCAAAGATAAGGACAACCATTTGGAAGAAAACAAGAGATAATATGACAGATAGTGAAGATCTCTTGTTGTCTAGCTTTGAAATTTATGCTTTCTTATGTCCCGTTCTGTTCTGTTTTGTTGTGTTTAATTTTACTCCCTTTTAAAATAAAATTTTAAAAAAACAAAAACAAACAAGCCAAATTCACTTTCTAGTGGTACCAGAGGTGTTCCCTGGGGTTTTGGGGAAAGATATGGGGAGCTATCTCGATCAGTCTGTGGAGGCAGCAATTAGGAAGTTTCCTGAGAAGGCATCTCCTGTGGGCAGCAATCAGACTTTGTGGCTCCTAAGTGGGAAAATTCCTCTAGAAACTGGACCTGTTACCATGCACACTGGACTGTATCAGTGTAATCACTGGTAGTTTGTTCTTGCTTTTAGGATATACTGCTAGTATTAACTAACAAAACTTAGTGAGTCCTGTTGGTAATACCAACATTTCTGCTGATGGGTAATCCCACAAATAATGAACAGACTAGAAGATTTTTACACTGTAATGCTTTCTTTTGCCTCAGCCCTCAGAAACCTCTGAGCCTAGAGAAGGAAGCTATTGGATCCAGAGTTTGCTTCTACTCTAAGGTGTCTAAGTCACCACGAAGCTGTGGTCCACACTTGGCCTGGGAAGAGAATCCAGAGGGACAGGAAGTGCTGTGCTGGCACAGAGGCAGAATGCTCCTGGAGGAGGTATAAGTGTCCCCACGACAGCCTGCTTCAAGCTGCCAACCGGAAGTCATCAGGTCACCGATGCACAACAGCTTGCCAGGAGATAGTGATACTCCTACACTGTCACAGAGAGGTACCCTGCCTCAAGAGCACTGCAACAGGTAGCACTTAGTTACATTTACAATGACTACCCTTACTTTGCCAAAGGTGATTGAGATCAACATTATTAGGAAATTCAGATTTATGTCTTCACCTTTGATTCATCAGGCTGTAAGAATGGCTCCTATTCAGTTAGTCGGTGATTTAAGATTCTTAATTCCAAAATAACTGGAGATTGGGAGACAGTGGAGTAGCAGTCAGATGATTAACAAGTGATGTTTTCTGCATATGTATTACTTTTGTTTTTATATTTTTCAGGCATAAGTTTCTATAATTTAATTTGTAATAATGGTTACATTTAAAAACTGTCTCGCAAAATTTCTGAGGATTTCACAATCAGCACTCAGGAGTACACTCTGCTCCCAGCCTCCGTCCTACAGTGGAAAAGGCAAAGGAGATTCAATGGTTAGGAGACGCTGACCGAGGTGTTCAGTCCCTGCCATGCCCACCTAATTCCTATGCAGCTGGGATGGAGCTGTACTGATGGCCACAAAAGTGTCCCTGCCTTAATTGCCACCGCTGGCTATTTTACCCATCATCTGCATTCTACACCTTCCAACTTTATTCCCAGCAGCCAAAAGTGAATATCCTGTCTTCCTGGACACTTCGTCTGGCCTGGCAGACATCTGCCTCAAATCAGCCTCAAATCAGCCCCAAATCACAACAGAAAACCCCACAATCTCCAACCCTTACCCTAACTGCCCAGTCTCACCATCCCTCTCTTCACATTCCAGGCATCATTCACTACCATTTCCGTAGTTCTATTTAACAAAATTATATGTCAGACACAGGCAGGGTACCAAGGAACACATAAATGCTTCCTTCCCTTAAAGAGGTGGTTTTATTGAGTGTGACATACAAATACAAGACAGAACAAGATAAAACACCATTGAATCAATTGTCAAAAAGTATGGGAGTTCTTCTTGCTATAATTAGCAGAGCCCACCAACAACAACATCTTCCATAAAACTGCCCAAGTCTCCCTCAAAAAGAAAGGCTACCATCAATTCCTAAGCCAAATGTGGTAATTAACTAGTTAACAGTTGGGTTAGCCTCCCCGATTTATGCCCTACCGAAAAAGATGATGAATATGTGTCTCTTGGTCCCTTGGGTCAGCACACAAGAGGCCCTCATAGGAGGGCAACTGTGAGAGGAACCAGCACAGACATTGGCTGCCCTCACAGAGCTGACACATGTGCGTACAAGGGACCCAAACACACAAGTGACCTGTGAAGTCAATACACACCACCTGCACCCTTCCACACACAGGCCTGGCTCCACTGTCACACTGGAAACACATCAGATTAATATTTAAATCATCACATGAGCCAAGCAGCAAGAATAAAGTGTGTCTTGACTGAACCTACACACTAAATATTTGGAGGCTGGGGAGGGTTGGCTTCAGGTGTCATGTTTTGCTGTGTTCTTGTTTATGGCACTGGGAGTTGGATCCAGACTGCCTTCACACTGAGCTACATTCCCAGCCTCTGTTACTGGTTTGGTTTGAGATGTGGTTTGGGGAGGTTTTTGGTTTTGGGGTTTTTTTGAGACAGAGTCTTACTAAGTCACCAAATTGCCCAGGCTGAGCTCAAATTTGTAATTCTCTTGCCTCAGCCTTCCAGAGTGCTGGGATTACAGGTGTGTGTCGTCATGCCTAGTTCAGGTGTCACTTTTATAAACAGATTGATAGGTACCCTAAATGAATTTTTCAATCTTGTCAGTAATAACCATGAAACAGAAACTTCTGAAACAATGCAAGAACAACAGGAATAGGCAGCAAGTAGAGTTAAACCCAATTATACTATAAAGATTGAAATAGAAATAGCCAAACTTTCCCTGAAGAGTGAAGGACTCAGACCCCTCCCTGGCAAACCAGTCCCTGACCTCAATTCCTGCTTAAGGGGTGGCAACCCGATCCCTCCCCTTGGCCTCTCCTGTCAAATCTCTTCCCAAATGACTTAAGGGCCCTGGAATTTCCTGACTCTGACAATTTTCATGTCAACTCTGATCCCCTGGCAGCATGTCCCCTGTGCTCCTTTCTTGGCTGTAGGTTCGGTGGCCAGGACATTGTCGGGCACTTCAGGACATAAGACAAAACAGGGAGCCATGCGGGGAGATAGCATTACAGGGTATTACAGAAGGGTGGCGATTAGAGAATTTCAGGGCAGTGCCAGTGGCGCAGCAGGGAGACATCAGATCAGATTTCAGGCTGATAACCTATGGCCAAGACCCTGGCAGGGGGTGGGCTACCAGGAAAGACCCAGTCCCAGTCCACAATAAGCGTCCTTTCAGATACGCTAAATTTTTCACCATTCCCTTGAGTCAAAACACTATGAAAATTGGTCTTCATTCTCTGGAGACAGAGAAAGAGCCTTTGGCTCCTAGTAGAGAAGCTGCACAAAGTCATTTTGGGGTTCTTTTGACTGCTCCTACAAACACAGTAACAATCAAAAAGGCAGGACAGGCGCACACTCTTGAGAAAAACCCCAAACATCTGAAACAAGGCTGATGTCACGTCTCGATTTATATATTCTTTCCCCTCCTTAAACCAATGAAGTGGCATGTTACTGGCGTGGTTTAATGATTATCTGGGGTCTGGCAGCAGGTCTGCAGTGATCCTAGTCTAGGCAGTAAAATTTCTGTGTAGCTCTGAAATAGATTTGCACAGAACCACTCTATAAATATTCTCTAAGGCTACCTTTTAAACTAATTTTGGTAGTAGTTTAGGAGTGGGAAAATATATGCTGAATTTTAAAGAGAAAGAAGCCTAAAGAAAAAAATAAATGCCAACAGCTTGTCTCTCCAACCCTGCATGTACACCCTCGGCTCCTCTCCTCCACTCCTGTAATCTGGGCTGGCCCGTGTCTTGCTATGTCCAGTGGGACAGTAGTAAATGTGACACAGCAGACACTTGCAGGGCACTCTCTGAGGGGTCCTCTCTTGCTGTTCTTGGAACTCAGCCCTTAAGTGAGGCCAACTGGATCATCGAACCTCCAGATGACCTAACAGTGGATGTCAGATATCTGCAAAAGCTCAACAGAAATCAGCCAAACTGGTCTAAACCAGAAGTGCTAAGCAGATCCTAGGCTTGTGAGCAGCTTGGAGGTTGTGACTTTAAGTCAATCTCTTCCACCACTGCCCACAGCAGGCAGGGAGAGCAACTTTCACCCGTGAAGTGCTTGGTGTCTGGAAGGAGAATGGGTGAGAAGCTGGCCCCACAAGCCGCCCACTGAATGCGCACGACACAGCCAGCTCAAGGCAAGGATGGCCATCACACAGCAGCCCTGGGAAGCCTCAGAGTACACACAGCTAACCCTGACCCTCTCTGAGCCTAAACTCCTGATGGGGACAGAAGGCAGCAGTAGATACTGGGTAAAAGCAAAGAAAGAGAGGCCACACAGGGCCTGGAGCAGAGGGACTACCAAGCAGAGAGCCCCTGCAAACATGGGGAGAGAAGCGAGAGGAGGAGGAAGGCATGAGTTGAAGCTCTGGTCCTGAGAGCATGTTCTACTGCCCCAATTATACAGTGCAAACTGAAAGAACAGAACTATGAAGAGTCTGAAGCACTTGCTGGCCCAGGCAGCTCTGACGCCACTGCACACCCATAACGCTGGCTTACAAGGGCAGTGTTGCTAAGACCTGTTCCTTTCCGCAGAGTTACCGTGAGTGTCCCACCTCAAGCTCATCCTAGCTCTTAGAGGGGCATAAAAGCATTCACATGCTTCAGTAAGTCACTGCAGGACACCCACACCTGTTTTCCTCCTCACATGTGCTTCTGTTGTTAGATAGCCATGCAGCTTGCAGCTTCCCTCAGTTTTATGGTTTCTTCTGAAAGTATCAGACACAGGAAACTTGACCCAGATGACAAGCAAAGGAAGTCAAGAAAAAGAACTTTCCAACAAGTAGTGTCAAATGTCTCTTTCACAACTATTAATAAAACCAACACAAAACCTTAGCACAATTATTCAGGCTTTTACAGGCTATGGTCTCCCCAAAACAACCACTGCCAAGGAATGCTCCAGACCTGCCCTCTGCACACCATTTCCTAAGGTGAACAGTGAGGTACTGTGCTCACTTCATTATGCTTCAAACTATATCCCTTGCATACATTCCTTTGTATATATAGTTAAGTTTGAAAAGATTCAGAAAAATATCACATCTACCCTCAACATGTCAGACCTTTTTCCTGTAGTTACTCTTTAAACAATATAGTACACCTGTCTACATAGCATTTACATTGTATTAGGTATTACTAGTAATCTAGAGATGATATAAAGTAGGGTGATACAACGTACAATGAGTATACTATAAAACACCATAAGTTATTTATATCCACATAAGCTATGCTATTTATAGTATACTCATTCAGATTATTAGTCTTTTGCTGTGGTCTGTGCTGTGTTCACGAGCCAGACAGACCAGGTCACAGGAAGCACTTGTGGCTATGGACAAGAAGGATCACCCAAGGGCTAGAGGAGCATAGTTAGGGAGTCACCGCTGTAATTTCTCATGCAGGGATCAAACCATGATGATGTTAAAAGTCCTGCCACAGAAGAAGGTTGAGTAGTCCAGACACTGGAAGAGCACTGGACCTGAAGGGCTCTGGGAGGAGGGCTCCTGACCACAGCAGCTCTTACAGCCAACTCTAGAGTAGTGAGAAGCGGGGAAATGGAATGTTTGTAGGCAGATGCATGCAGAGTGCAGATGGAAACTGAGTGACAAATGAAGAGGCCACTGCTGGAACAAGAGGCTGTTTGGAAACAATGGTAGAAGAGGGAAACAGAAAGGCCTGGTGAAGAGTAATGCAGGGAGAAAGAGGAGAGAAGAAAGCTGGGTGATTGATGAGACGTGGAGGTGTCCAATAGACAAGCAAAACCCTGAGTCTCTTACTTGATCAAGTTAATAAATGTTGGTACCATTTACAACATGAGAAACACTGGACAAAAGGCTGTTTGTGCCAGGAAAATAGGATAAAATGGGATTTTTGTTTTTGACATGTTATATCTGAAAAAAGTAGAGATGTTTTGGGGTTTGGGCATCCATAAAAGCATGGTGGTTGAAATGCTGTAAGTATACTATGAGCCTACAGACATAGCTAATTTCATGTGTCTTGAAGATCTGTAGTGAGATCCCTTACTTACTCCTGATTGTAGTAATTTTCATTGTCTTGTTTTTTTTTCTATAACAGTTCAGGAGACATCCTTAATCTATTATACTAAAACATCTTTGCAAAGAGCTAATTTTATGTCATATTGCTTTTTCTCTGTGGTAAGTTTGTTTTCTGTCTCAATCATTTCTGTTCCTTGTTATTTTATTCTATATTTTTGGTTTTTCTAAACTCTAAAATCTTAAGGGTAACAGGCTTTTTTTCTTTTCCATTATAGTCAGCCCTCCATATCTGCCAGTTCTGCATCCAACAATTCAACCAATTATGAAGGAAAATATTTAAATATTGTGCCCGTACTAAATACATACAGTATAGACAGTTCTTTCTGCTATTGCCCTGGAACATTACAGTGTAACAACTATTTATACAGCATTTACATTACACTGAATACTACAAGTCATGGAATGATACTTTAAAGTATACAAGAGGATTGTGTAGGTTATATGTCAACACTGTGCCATTTTATACGAGCCTTGAGCATCCATGGGTTTCAGTATTCATGGAATAAAGGGTGGGGCCTGAATCCAGTCCCTGCACATATGGGGGCATGATTTCATGTGCATTAAGACTATAAATTTCTTCTACGTAAATGTTAGCTATGGCCTACAAGATCTGATATGTCATGTTTTCATTATCTTCAATTTAAAAATATTTTCTAAATTCCACTAGGATTTCTTCTTTGACTTAAGGGTTATTTAGAAGTACATTACATCATTTCCAAATATGTAGGAATTTAAGTGCCTAGTTCATTTCTAGCTTAATGTCACTATGGTCAGAAAATAGACTCTGTATGATTTCAATCCTTTGAATTTCCTGAGTCTTATTTTATGGCTCAATAAATTCAGAGGATGCGCCCTCAACAGCTGCAGTGTTTGTTAAATAGGATGAAGCCTTCTTTGTCTTTACTGTTCTTTATGCATGTTCTATAAGGAGGCGCACTAATCTCCCACTGCAACTGTGAATTTTTCTGATTTTCTTTTTAATTCTGTTAATGTTTGATTTATTTATCTTGGTTATTTATTAGATTCATAAAAATATTTTCTAGTGTACTGGCTCTTTTAACACTATGAGATTTCCCCTTTATCTGGAGTAATGTTTCTTGCCTTTAAAGATTACATTATCTGCTGCTAATACAACCATACCACTTTCTTTTGGTTAGTGTTATATGATTTATCTTCTAGTTTTTACTTACATCACTAGCCGTCATATATCTAAGGCGTATCTCTTGATAGTACAATATGTTTTCTTAACCCTTAAAATCCCAGCACTCTGGAAGGGTGAGGCAGGAAGATTGTGAATTTGAGCACATCCTGGACAACTTAGCAATTTAGGAAGATTCTATCTCAGAATAAAAAAATACAAAAGGGCTGGGGAATGTGGCTCAGTGCATAGGCCCTGGGTTCAATATATTTGGGGAAAAAAAGTCTATGAACCTATAATGATCACAATGTTTGGGTTCAAATTTACATGTTTAATTATTGATCTGAATGTTGTAGTTTCCTTTTCCCTCTTTCTGTGCCATATTTCGTTTAATCTGTTATCCTTTACTATTATTCCATATGTTTTCCTGTTATACTATTTACTCCTTGTCACAGAATTGTTTTTAATTCTTTCTAGTAACTGACCTTATAGATAATAGCATATCTTCTTGACTCAGCAGAAATTATTTAAATTAGCATTATGATGTCTCAGAAAATTGAAGGGACTAGATTATTCAATATCACCTATACCTTTTGAGATACTGCAAAATATATTTTAACAGTTATCTAATGTATTAATAATATATGGGAGGTATAAAAGTTAGCAATATACCAAGTCACATAATTTAGAATGCTAGCCAAATTCCAAAAACTTTTGGAAGTAAAAGATGAGTATTGGTTCATGAAATTCAACTAATACTTTTCAATATAAAATTACATTGGAAAAACATGGTTATAAATCACAAGTTATGAACTATACTAAGCCTATATTGCCATATAAATACAGTTTGCCAAAAAAAAAAAAAAAGGTACAAACACTTCAGAAAAAAAAAACATATGGCCCTGAAGCAAGGCCAGCAGATTGCTGTAGCTGCTGGTTTCAAACAGGAGCCTAAAGAGAATTCTTTCTGTGGTCTGTTGGCCATTTCAGAACTTTGGAAATGGAATGGTCAATTCATCAGAAAGAAATAGCAGGTGAGTGTGGCAGACTTTTGGCGGCCTGAAGGAGAGAGACTCTGCCGCCTCGGGACTTGCACCATGCAGTTGACTCGGGGTGCCGGAAGAACAAGAGCTCGTCCCCTCTCTAGGGGGCGACTGTGAGCCTGCCAGCATGTGGGCTGAGAATCAAACATCTCATGTCATCCTGTGCCCCATCCAGTGTTGTGCCCCCCCACCCCACGCGCTTGGCAAGTGGGAGCCAGTGAACTGGACACCTTGTGAGAAGATTGGCCATGTTATTTAGTATGAGCTCCCCATATGCAAAGATATGGAAAACCATTTGGAAGAAAACAAGAGACAATATGACAGATAGTGAAGATCTCTAGTTGTCTAGCTTTGAAATTTATGCTTTCTTATGTCCTGTTCTGTTTTGTTGTGTTTAATTGCTTCTCGGCCTTTTGGCTAAGATCAAGTGTTTTGTTGTGTTTAATTTTACCCCCTTTAAAATAAAAATTAAAAAAAAAAAAAAGAAAAACATACACAGTCAGGCATGGTGGTATATGCCTATAATCCCAGCACTTGGGAGGCTGAGGCAGGATGATGACTGTGAGTTTGAGGCCAGCTTGGGTCACATAGTGAGTTGAAGGCCAGCCTGCACTACAAAGTGAGACCCTGCCTCAGAAGAAAAAATACTTATATAAATATTTTAGCAAAATATTTTAAAACCCATGAAATGCTATTGTTCTGAGCATTCAATATGCATTTAGATTTGTCCACATACTTGTTTATTCATTGCACTTCATTCCTTCCTGCACTTGGGCCTTTTTATTTAATGTAAATTTCCTTTGTCTGAAGAATTCTCTTTAGTACATTTTAAATACGAGTCTGTTGGGGGAAAGAAAACTCCTTAATTTCTGTTTATTTGTTTCATTCTTTTTGGGGGTACCAGGAATCAAACTCATGCTTGCCAGGCAAGTGCTGGGTCACTAAGCTATATTCGTGGCCCTCAATTTCTGTTTCTAAAGCATCTTTATTTCACCTTCATTTTGGGGGATAACAGCTTTACTGAGATATAACTTGCATGCTATATAATTCACCTAAAGTATATTATCATCTTATAGTATATTCATAGATTTATGCGTTCAATACCACAATCAATTTTAGAATGTTTTTTTGTTTTCATTACCCCAAAAGGAAGCCTCATGCCCTATTAGCAGGGACTTCTCATTCCCATGCACACACCCCAGTCCCTGGCAACCACTAATCTATTTTCAGTTTCTGCATATTTGCCAATTCTAGATATCTCTTACAAGAGGTGTCACACAATCCACGGTCATTCCTGACTAGCTTTTTGCTTAGCATAATGTTTAGCCTCATCTCTCCTGTAGCACTTATTGCTATTTCTTTCACTGCAGGCAATTCAGGTCCTAGATTTGATCTCTGAAACAACTGTGGTCAATGCAGTCAAAAAAATTAAGCAAGTTGGAGAAACTAAACAAAAAAAATATGCAACATAAAAAATCAAATGGAAATTATAGAAAGGAGAAATATAGAAATTAAGAATATATGAATCAACAGACAAAAATGGGTGGAAAAATATTTGAATAGGTAATGGCTAATATTTTCTAAAACCAACAAATAATATATATGTTCAAAAAGTGCTATAAACTCTAACAGTAAAAATATTAACTGCAGCCAGAGAGAAACAGATTATCATTAAAAGAGCCACAGTGAGACTAGCAGCCAGGGCTTCCACTGAAATGACAGAAACGGCAAGATAGTGAACTAGCAGCTTCACAGTGCTCCAGGAAAGTAACTGCTAACCTAGAATTCCGTAACAGTAAAAATATTCTTCAAAGTGACGATTCCAAAACTACAAAGCAACAAAATAAAATAAGCAAATTGTACTTCATCAAAATTAAAAATTTCAAGCTTTAAAGGGCCCCATCAGGCCAGGCAGATAGCTCAGTGGCACGAGTGCCTGCCTGGCAAGCACAAGGGCCTGAGTTTGATTCCCGGTACCAAAAATAAATAAATAAAAAATGAAGAGCACCATCAGGAAAGTGAAACACAACCCATACAATGGGAGAGTTTTGCAAATCTTAAATGTGATAAGGTATTGGTATTAGAATACACAAATATAAGCAACCTCTTACAGCTGAAAAACAAAAAGACAAATCACTCAATTTAAAAATAGACCAAGATTTGAATAACCATTTCTGCAAAGAAGATATACACTTGACCACTAAATGCATGAAAAGATGCTCAAAATCATTAGCCATCAGGGAAATGCAAATTAAAACCATGAAATACTAATTCACATTCATTAGCATGGTCATTATTAAAAAAAAAAGAGTTGGTAGAATTCTGGAGATATTAAAACACACACACACACACACACACACACACACTAAGGCAGGAAATAAAAACAAAACATTGTAGACAGTTTAAAACTTCAAAAGCAGGTAATAACCAAACCAGAGTGGGTATCCTAGTGAATCTTGTCATCTTCAATGTAGTTGCCTACACTCTCAGATTTGATACTATCAGTCATAACAGATTTTAATAAAATCTGCCAATACAAAACAACAATCTAACAAACCAGATTCAATTAAGATCAGTCGTGATAAAACAGTGTAAGTTATACAGGGCTTCAGATTAAGTTACCTCCTCTTCTCTCTTTTCTTTCTATTCTCTTATCTTCTCCTCTCATCATTCTTGGTCAGGACTCTGGGTATGCCAGGTAAACTTTTATTGAACACAAGCATTGTTTATTAAAGTGTCTGGCAACACTGGATGGTGTTTTTCTTCAACAAGTATTTTCCATTCCTCCTGGCAAGCCACAGAAGCAGACCACCTCCTCAGACTCAGCAGAGGATTGGGCTCCTCAAAACTGGGCTTCCTTCTTTGGACAGCCAAGTCTCGATTCAGTTAGCCTTTATTAGGGTACAATATTTAGGGGTCCCAACCAAACAGCTGAAATGCTTCCTAGAACTGGTTTACCTGGGTGAGCCCAGAGCTCTGGTTTTTTTTCCTCAGTATTAAGAAGCTGCTCCACTTACTTTCTCTGCCTCCTCACAGTCATTTTTGTAATCTAAACCTACCACTGGTGAGCTGGTAAATGTGGCAAGTGAAAAAAGCAACTTAGAATGTAGGATCCAGTGAGACTGATCTCTGTGAGTCTCCTTTCTCTTGGCCTCTTCTGTCTTGGCCACCTTGGTAACACTCTGGAGCCTCAAACAGCTTTGCTCCTTTGGCTAGCTTCTCTATTATTCTGGGCAGAAGCATTCTCTGCTGCAAGCTAGTTCACTTACTGCCAGAAGCAAAGGCCCAAACGTCCAACTTTTAATAACTAGAAACATTTACCCTTTACTTGCACAAATTAATTAATGTACATTAATTAATTACCATCACTGAAATTTGTAAAGAGGGTACTATTATTATTCTCATCTTCAGTTGATATAAAACTGTGAAGCACAGACTCATAGGAAACTAATTTGACCAAACAACTTACCCAAGGTCAACACAGTGAGTGACAACTAAACCCAAACAATATGGCTCCTGTGACCACATCCTTAACAACTGAATACAAAATAAGGAAGGAAGGAAGGCAAAGGAGCAAATCCTCAGCAATGCCAACATTTCAAGTCTGGGTCAAAGAAAAGGAGCAGCTAGGGGGTTCAGAGAATAAACAAAGGAAACCTACACTACAGGCCAAGGAAAGTGATTGTTTCAAGTAGAACATGGTCAACTAACAAACTAAGAAGTGAGGTAGAACAAAGACCATGACAACAGAAATACGTAGGCCTAATTCTGTCAGATGCTCATCCTTGTAACAGTAGAAATCTTTATCAAAATGTGCATGTTTCAATCATTACATCCTGTTCTGTAAGCATTCTCTGAGCCCAAGTGATCTGCCAGGCTGAGGCTGGGCAAGCCACTCTCAGCCAACCTATAACCAAACTGCACTTAAAACTGAAGGCTTAGTGACTGGAGAAAGCATGAAATAGGTTGGCTCTGACTTTCTCCACTTAAATCTGTAAAACTCTGTAAAATTTAAAAGGAACTTCCGTTTTCCTCTTCAGAAATCCCTGTCATTCACATTCATTGAAAGAAATACACTAAAATGTATAATACAAACAAACTTAAAAACACATGGGAGACCTAGAATCTTGCCACCAGAACAAAGAATTGCTGAAGGCAGGAGAAAGAGAAGATCCAAGTAAGGGGCACAGTATTTCATGAATGAGCCACCAGTAAGACAGACCCAGCAAGAACTGGATTAATTCCTGGGTCACTCAGCCCAGCTACGTAATTTGTGATAGTAACTAAAAATGCAAGGTCTCACAGTGACACACACAGAAAGGAAAACATCTTTCTCCTTTCATGACTGGTCTCTCTTCCCACCTGTCCTGCTGGGTTCTTTTAGCCTCTTATTTACCACTGTACTTCACCAGGCAACAGAGCTACTCAACTGCCTCATGTAGAGTCTCATAACCCACAGCCCCAG
Source organism: Dolichotis patagonum (assembly GCA_004027295.1). Lineage (NCBI taxonomy): Eukaryota > Metazoa > Chordata > Mammalia > Rodentia > Caviidae > Dolichotis > Dolichotis patagonum. The sequence goes on from PVJX010022308.1 coordinate 18,057, forward strand.
CTTCACCACACAGCACACAAGACAAGCACCCCCCAACCCTCTCCATGCATGCACCCAGGCCCCCACAGGACAGAGGTACTGTGGGGCATGAGAAGCAGACAGCCCATCAGAGGGAGGTAAAGAGGCAGAGACAGCACAGCCACGTGTGAGCAGAAGTGCCACGCCCCAGCCCCAGCTCTGTTTGCTTAAAAGACAAACATTTAAAAATACAAATGATTATGGCAGAAAAAGCACAAATACAGCAGGCAAATGTTCCAAAAGGAAAAAAAATTTTGCAGTTAAGATTCACCAAGAAAACCACAATATTTTACATCACTCTTTTATTTACTTGTTAAAGATATTTTGAAAACTAACACTGTCACATAATTGAATGTAGACTGGCTGTTTATATTGAGAATTGTATTTGGAAACAGCTGAATAACAAAAATGAAGACTTTCAAGACTGTGTCTGCAGAGCAGCCTCCCTTCTGAGTGTGGAGCCTTGTATACTGCACTTGTCACACACCCCTGACGCTGGCTAAGGGCCACCACCTAACACTCCCTGTTGAGTTCTCGGTCATGAGCCAGAACCAGCCAGTTGATGATGAGCTCCACTGATCCATTTGTATTCCTGCCTGGAGGGGCCTATAGATCATGACTTGGAATCACAAAATGCTATTACCCAGGGCCTCATCATGCCTTATCAGTGATTCTCAAACTTTTGTGCACATGGTCCTCTCTTGTGTGCTTAAAATGTAGAATTTTGTGCCACACCTCATTATTCCAGTTCCATAAGTGTAGGCAGGTAAAGCCCAAGCCACTGCATACTTCCCACCATGCCTAACTTCTCTAACACAGGGACCGAAAACACTACTCTGAGAAAGGGGCCAGAGAAACTATGTTAGCCTCTCAGGAAAGAGAAGAAGACCAAGAACAGAACCTCAGTCCCTTCAGAATTTGTCCTACTTCCCCTAGTTTCCGGGTCCCTGTCCCACCCCACTTGTGTGTGTGTGTGTGTGTGTGATTCTTCATGCTGAGTGTGAACATCTCCCAACTGTGGGTGTCAGCCCAGTGCCCCAGCAAAGATGCCCTGAGATCCTAGGGAAAAACACTAATGGGCCAAGACTCTAGCTCCACCTGGCATCCATGACCAGAAGGCCAAGGCCCAGAAGCCACACCTCAGGGAAGTCCAGCTGGCTGCCGCTGTGCCTTCGAGGAAAAGCTTTCAAGAATTCTAGAGGATAAGCTGCAGCTAGCCATGAAAACTGAACATACGGGTCACTCAGAACATCCCTAGAAAATGGCCCCAAGGGAGAGAAGACAAACAGTCCCACAGCCAGCTCTTACTAGCTTGAGATCCCAGTTGCAAAATGACAGAGGCCAGCAGACATCCGGGTGCAGATGGGCAGTGCCGTGCCATGCTCCGTTTGGCCTACACGGCCTTTCAGAATAGTTTTGGTTAGTTGCCAACAGTTAAAAATAAAAAGACTGTATAGAAATCTAGGTTCCAAATTTCTCTCGAAGAACAGGAAGATCTGGAAACCCAGGGCTCCCTTAAAGGCTCAGAGAGGCCAGCTGAGCAGTACCCAGGCCCCCAAGTCCCCCTGGCCATCTGCTCACCTGGCTCATGTGTGCTGTCTGGAACCTGGCTCTAGGGATTCCAAGGGTCTTTTTCTACAGACATTATGGGACTGAATGTGTAGTTTCTTCATTTACTTTCAACTGCATATAACAATAATGTTATGAACACTCTGCCTAACACATTCTCAGTAACTAGACAGTCTCAAAATCAGCAGCATGAAATCAGCAATATCTTACACTCTATTCCTTAGTAATTCATTAACTCTATGAACAGACAGCCTTGGTTTAGTGATCAGTGAAAATCCCTACACAAAACACCTCAGTGAGTAGCAGCTCACTGACATCTGTGCGCCTCAAAGCCTCAGAACCACCAGTGCATAAACCAGCATCTGCTCCCTTGCCTCTGTTTCCAGGTTTCCTTCTTCACAGCAAAAATAACTCTGGTTATGGGATCCCTGTTTGGATGCCTCTCCTAGATTCACAAGTACAAAGCAGCTGAAGGTTCTTATCAAGGACTGGCCCCTGTACTCCCTGTCACACATTTTAAAATCCAATTTACAAACCTATAGGCATCTATTTTTTTTTTTTTTTTTGTCTTTTTGAGACAGAGTCTCATGATGCAGTTCAGCCTGACTTTGAGCTCACTTTGTAGCCCAGGATGGTCTTGAACTCACAAAGATCCTCCTGCCTCAGCCTCCTGAGTACTGAGATTACAGGTATGCACCACCACGCTTGGCTTGGTATCATACATTTCCAAATCACAACTTTTTAAAAAAATTTTTCCAAACTAAAACTTTTACATTTTTAACCGAAAGATAAAAAGAAAAAAAGCAACCACTGTCTTTATTCAAAAGTAGAATACAAATCTTTGAGACAGATCTTTCCAGGAAGTGGGGGCTGCTGAAGAACTCCAAAAAGACACACATGGGAGACAGAAAAAGCAAAACACTTCCATTTGTAATGCTGTGCCCCAAGTAAATATTCCCTGAAAAAAACCCAAACATATTGTCAACTTTAATTCTTATCTAAGACATATTTGGGGAGAAAAAGCTGACACTGCTTGTGGGATTATTCATGTTATACAGCGTTGCAAGCAGGGCTATCACCCACAACAAGCTTGGGAGTGCTTAGGGGTTGCATTTACAGAGCATGCTGTGTAGCTTTGTACCTTAAAGTAAAAATCATCAGCCCATGACTTTAGGAATGTTCTGAGTTAGCTCATCTGAATGTCTGGAGAATCTGACCTTTGCTACAAAAATAACTTTCAATCTAAGATTGCTGAGGATTAAATTTTTGGAAGCAAAGAGATTTTTAAGCAGTGTATATTCTGGTGAGAAAGAATCCACTGTGAAATTTTAAATTTATGGATTATCCTTTGAGAGACTCAGATCCATCCTCAGTCATCAACCTACTGAGATAGAGAGATACATTACAGCTACATGTTGGCTTTACCAAAAGTCAAAATCAGAAAATCCTTCAGTTCCAGAAATGGTTCCAGTGGGTCCAGTCAGAGGCACATGTCATTTGTGACAGAACTGAAACTCAATCCCTTTCTGAGTCAGCACCCAAGATGAAGGGACTACAGGTATTCCTAGAAATCTGTCCATACTTGTCACCTGCATGGAGGAGCACAAGCACCCAGGTGCCTGGTCACTTTTCTTATTCGCCCAAATGTGCAGTTTCTTATAGCAGCCACAGGGTTGGGCTTTAAGCACAGGTGCTAAAGTGCTCTAGGTTAGCATGTGGACACTTCCTAGGTCCTTCAAGGCTACCACAGAACTCAGGCTCTTCGCTGCATGAGATGCACATACTATCATGTGCACCAGCACGCATCCTCCTGCACCCTCAGCAAAGGCAATGTCAGAATGAGTGAGAGCAGCTTACAGTCTAGGTCCCCTGTGTGACCATTCAGAGTCACCATGATCCAGTAATAGAGCTCCACCAAGAACACAGGCGCACCCACGTTCCGCTAGAAACAGTGATGAGGTGTCTGCATCTAGACAGGGCAGCTGGTCAAGCCCTGCAGGAGCTGCCTCTGGCTCTTACCAAGGAGGAAATCCTCTAGCAAAGCTGGATTATAGAGATAGAGCTGAGAAATGCTGGACATGTCTAAAACCTTGAGTTTATGACTCCAAGGTCACACTGTTTCTACTAAGCAACTCACCCAGGCCCTTAAGATGTTGGGGCGGGGTGGGGGGGGCTGGCTCCCAAGGTCGAGGAGGGTAAGGACAGCCCTCAGGCATACCGCTAACACAGCCCTGCTGCTGGGCTGACGGTGGCCTCTGCAAGGATTCAGAAAGCTTCTCAGAAAAGAAAGCCAGGGCACTCCCTCGGATTAATTAAATTAGTCCCTTATCTCTGAGCCAGAGTGGCAGGCGGGACAATTCCTTCTCTCCTCAAATCCCCTCTCATTCAAACTCTCATTCTAGCAAAGCCTAAATCAGATTAGCAATTAGAGTTTCCCCAGTAGGTCAGAAAGTAGGTTTCCTGGTACAGAGTAGTCTTGGCTGTGAGAGCTGCATGCAGTAGTTTTTCCCCCAAGTTTCTCTGTCACTCAGGAAAGGCAACCACCAAAGCCCTAGGCTGAGACTTTCTGGTCACTGTACCAAGATCTATCAGCCACGAAGAGTTCAGCCAAAAACAGCCTTGAGCTGCGTCACTGACACACCAGAGACTCCAACCCACAGAAAGGGGACCTTCCAGAGTACGAAATTCCAGTGCAAAATTCTTAAAATCCCTCTTTTGTTTCCTTAAATAGCTATTAAATACCTGTTCTATGCAAGACAGAGCATTAGCCATTGTTTAAAGCACGGCTTCAGTCTCAAATGTAGGTCATCTGAAGGAGGCTCCTCCTAGGATGAGGGTAGCAACACCAGACAGCATGCTCATACCGGGGTCTAAGATGCTACCTTGGGTGTCTCGCTTTCTTTGGGCTTTTATGTAGTTGCCTTTCTACCCTAATTAATGAACATGTATTATTAAAATGTATATTAATAGAAAAAACAATTTTATTGCAATCAGAGTGAATTGGCCAATGCCTCCTAACTTCTAAAGTAGACAAATTATCTACAGATTCTATCAAATGCAGATTCTGATTCAGGATGTGAGACAGACCCCAGATTTTTTTTTCTTCCTTCTTCCCTCTTTCTTGTTCTCACCATCCCCCCCCTCCAACCCCTGTTTAGTTTCAGTAGTGGAAACTAAACCCAGGGCCTTTTGCATGCTAGACGGTACCACACAGCTACAACCCCAGCCCTTATTTTTAAATTACATTTTGAGACAGGGTGTTGCTGAGTTTCCCAGGCTGGAAATCCTCCTGCCTCAGCTCCTGAGCAGCTGGAATTACAGGCAAGATTTTGTATTTCTAACAAGCCCTGAGTAATACTGACATGAAAGAGGAACCAATACTAGAGGTATGACAGACAGACAGACAGACAGGGACAGACACAGAGACAGAGAAAGACAGAGAGAGAGACCAAGAAAGATAGAAACCAAGAGGACAAGCACTCAAGCCTACCTGATAGAGAAGGGGCAACGCCCTCACAAAGGAAGTGATATCAGAACTCGAACAGCAGCATGGCTGTGTGTGGAGAACAAAGGGAGTTTAAAGTCTGGAAGTTTAAAAAAACTCCAAGGGCTATAATGCACTAAAATATCCATCCAGCTGGATGACTGGAGAGAGCAGCAATTCTCAAACGTAAGCCCATGGAAGTTACGAGACACAGTTCTTACAGCACAGTTCTGGGTCCACCCCTGCAGCCTTTGGATTCAGAGGTTGGGAGAGATGAGGAGGATGGGCACTTCTAACAAGTACTCGAGCGATGCTGAAGCTGCAGTTCCAGGGGCCACATTTTGAGAACCTTGGCCAGACAGAGGACCCTGCCTCACCTCACCACATCCCACTGAGGGGTAGACAACTCGGTGTTGAAACAAGGTGGCCTATTCACATTTGAAAATGACCCTTAGAGCTCATTCTGGGTCCTAGCAAGGCAAAGATAGCTATAAACGCAGATGGGCAGTCATTCCTTCCTCTGGATTAGCTCAATGTAGTTGAGCCCTTCCCCTTTATACACACACAAGGAGCACTATATAGAATGCTTTTAATTTGAAAATGAACTGGAGAAGAACTTGATCTGACAACCACCTCTGTAAAGTCAAGTGTTCGAGGACAAAGTCAGGCCACTGCAGCTGCTTTGCCCCCTGCCATCCTATCCAAGACTCATTTTCCTCATTTTCTTCTGTTAACAAGTAAGAACTGGGCCCTGGTAAAGTCAGGTGGAGACAGTGACCTCCGAAGCTAACCCCAGGGAAATGTTACCACCACTGCTTAAGGGAACCAATGGAGACCAGAGCAGTCTAAGTTCTGAGAAGCTGCCATTTGCTGAGGATATGTAGGGACAGATGTGCAAAGAGGAAGAAAACAATCTCTGCCTTCAAAATACTCATAAGCAACATCAAATGGGACACATAAATGAGCAAACAGAGGAGCATGTGAAGAGGCCCACCCCAGGGGGCAGAGATGGGCTCAAACCAGTGTCCTCACCTTGTCCCATTTTAAAAGCTTGTGATGGGGGTCAGGGAGCTATTAAAGAAACAAGCCAGATTCCTGCTTCAGATCAGTTAAGTCAGAATCTCTAGGGCCTGGGCCCACAAAGATGAGTATCAAGCAAAATGAAACCTGATAGGCATCTTTCCTCTTTGGGCATGTCAATCCATTTCACCCTGAGCCAGAGAGTTCACAACAGGCACAGAATTTGCTCTCATGGCTGGTAAGCAACACAGTAAAGAAACACTCCTCCCAGACCTCTGAGCTGTAATGGAGCAGTGGTCTAGAACAGCAGAAACACACATCCTCCAAGTACCTCCCACTGGCTTAAAGAGAAGGGGAGGATGAGATGCCCTCAGGAAGCCAGCAGCTTTCCAAAGTTACAGTGGGTCAAGTTAAAGATCTTAAAGTCAAGAGCATCTCAGGCAGGTTCCTTTCACCTCCCGCTGTTGGCAAGCCTGTGACACAGGGTTCCGATTTGCTGCTCCACCTCTGTCCTTAGCTCATCTAGCTATCCAAGGTGGTTTCATGGGTCTTACAAAGACAGCCAGCCCCTCCACAAGCCATAGTGAAGCAAACGGGGCAGCCTGGGGGAGGGCAGCAGCCCACATCCTCATAGATAGCCAGAAACCTGGGTGCTGTAGGAACAGGCAACCCAGGAATGCCAGCTAACAGCGAACCGCTTCTCAGCTCCAAATGTGGCTTCCAGGAAACTCTCGATAATGACAGAAACTAAGCATTTCTCCTTTACAATAAGCATGATGGTAAGCCTGCTCAGCAGAAGGTGCTGGCTAGAAAGAACCCTGCAGGAGGAAGCAACAGGTGGAGGCGGAGGAGGACATTGGTAGGGCTGCTGTCTCCTAGTGACCTTGCAGCTCTTACACAGCCCAGCAATCACCTCCCTGTACTCTCCCTAGATGTGCATAGAACTTCCCACTGGAAGCACAGCACCTCCAAACCTCCTCCCACACTGACGCCCTGGATCTCTCTGCTCACTGTCTCCCATCTGCAGATACCAGGTGCTCCTGGTCTTCTGTTTACACCAGTGACCATTCCCCTACACACCCACACACCAGCACCAGCTGTGTATACACCCCACCAAGTCCCAGTAGTTGTTTCCTATTTGCTCCACAACCACAGATCAGCTAAATCAGCAAAGTTTTTGGCTACTCCAAGCATTCAGCAGCACCTTCTCCAACACGCCTGAGTTCTTTCCAAGTTTGTCCTTCCTTGGGCAAACTCAGCCCTAGGGAACTACAGAGTTTTCTTGGATCCTATAATTACTCTTCTATCATGGTTTAATGATTCTTCATATTTGATGGCCCCCTGTTTAAATCACCATGTGGTTTCTTTCTCCTGAACCCAGATTGCTACAGCAGAAGATCCACCCCTAACACCCGCCCTACAGAGGGGCCACCCAGGCCAACAAACCCTGCTCCTTCCACTACCAAAACTGCTGTGCTCACAGGAACAAGGACCCCATATAAATAAGAGACTCATTTCTAGTATAGTTTATGAAAATCCAGTTTCTTGGTCAATTATACACGGAAGCTAAGAAGAGTGACTCGAACCCTCCTGTGGAATATTTTTGAATGCTTACTAACAATGAGTATTTCATAGCCTGTTTCTATCAAACACCAGCAGGAGAAATTATGTTATTGCTTGTAATATTTCACTTATTTGCAAAAGAAAATGGGACATATTTGGATAGATGGCTCTTTGAAGGAAATCAGAAGAAACTAAATTATACAAAGAGATTAGGTTTTTGGGATCTGGAAGTCCTCAGAACTGATAGGACCAGGGAGGTACTCAGGAGGCAGTAGGGATGTCTCCTCTCAAAGGCCAGGGCAGCCCAGCTCTTGCTACTCGGGCTGTTCTGCCCCCGGGCCATCTCATTGCTCCAAGTTCACTGTCTCATCAGATGGGTACTGAGCAACCAGTGGACAGGCAGGCATGGAAAGAGATACTAGACTCCCATGATCTTAATGTGACTTCCCAAGGAGGCTTCCCTGTGGGGGAAAATGTGTCCATGAACAGTGGGCTGCCCAGCAGGCCGTCCTTGTCAGTTCCTGGGTCGGTCATCCTCTATGAAACCAATTCACACATGTCACGCCGCAGAAGGTAACTTTCCAGGGGCTGAACCCCAACTGGATAAACTGCCCACCAAAACAATGGGCATTCCACCTGGCACACCAGGCTTCCCCTCTTCTGCCTGCCTTCTGCAGTACTCACCCCATTCAGGCCAAGCCCATCCCAGAGTTTGTTTCTCTTCATGTTCCAAGAAGAGGAACTTAACTGTAGGAAGGAACAGTCATGACACTTGAGTTGGTTTTTCTCAAGCAATGCACAGTATTAAGTCCTTGCGTTTGTATAGCACTTTATAATGCTCTAAATACTGGCACAAACAGCACTTTCTTTGATGAAGGGAATCTTGCACTACTCTGAATAACTTTTCTCAGTTGTTTTGTTTCCATTTCTCTGTAATTCACTTTACAATATAAAACACAGAAACAACAGTGTTGGGGTCATTTCCAAAGCACAAGGAAACCTGTGGCATTTGCCTCTTTTTTTTTTCTTTTCTTTTCTTTTTTTTAAGCTCACTTTGTAGCCCAGGCTAGGCTCAAACTCACAGCAATTCTCTTGCCACTGCCTCCCAAGTGGGGATTATAGGCATGCACCATCACGCCTGGCCCTTTTGTTTTGTTTTGTTTTGTTTTTTAAACGAACAGATTTGGTCAGTTCAAAAGTAAGGTGGTTAATTTCAAGCCAGACCTAATTTGGCAAGTATGTGGTTCACAGGGCATAATTCCCACAGGCATAGGAGGAGTGCCAAGCACTTCTAAACTCAATGGGGGCAACTCTCAGACAGCTGGAAACACCCTCTTAAAGGAGAATAGTAAACGCTTGACACAACACTTTTCCTGATAGACATGATTTAATCGATCACTCTTTCTTTCCTCAGAGACTGGACCTGGAGTCAGGCATTATCTGTCAATCTGACTTGGCATATGCGAGTGAAAGCTATCAACTCTTTTTTAGTCCCAGACTGATGAGGGTTGCCAAGCAGTGCTGTAGGCACCTGACTGAAATACTTCTCCAGGATTCCCTTCCTGTTGGGATTAGTATCACCAGGATGTCTGCAGCATTGCTGGGAACCAGCTCATCCCTGCCAAAAGCTTTGGGGTCTGAATTCAACCAGGGAAATGGCTGGGTGTGGTACAAGAAGCACCAGCAGCCTCTAACCTCACCTATCCTTTCCCACTCATTCCCTGAGCAGATCCATCTGGCCTCTGGTTGTAAAGACTGTGTTCTTATAGCTGATTTCCCACTGTAGCCGTATTTTGAACTCTTCTAACTTTACAATCCATTGCCTATCCAACACCTATACTTGGATATCCAAATGACAGTCATAATTTAAATATCCAAACTGAGGTCCTCTTCCTCCAAACCTGGCACCCCACCATCTCCATTCTCAGCAAAGGGCCAAGTCTGCTTTTCTGCCTGCCATGGCCAAAACCTTAAGTCAGCCTTGACCTCTCTCTTCTTCCCAGATCCTGCTGTGATCCTCTGGGAAAGCACATGCTGTCACTTCCTAATAGATTCAGAAACCCGGGCTTCTCCAGCAACATCTTTTCAGGAAGCTCCCAGCATTCTCCCCTACTCACACTCAGTTCTCCTCTTCCTGGCAGCCAAAGGGATCTTTTGCATTGTGCTAGACCATACTCTGCTCAGTCCCCCACCCCCCAGTGGCTTCCCACTGCAAAATCCTACGCTCACCTACAAAACCTTAAATGAATTTTTCCTGATCTCTCCTCTCCCCCAACTCTCTTCCTTTTCCTCATTCTAGCCACTGTGGATTCCTTCCTGTTCCTCAAACATCCCGAGTACAGTTCTACCTCAGGAGCTTTGCACTTCTGTTCGCTTGTCTAGAATGCTTCTCACCCATGCAACTTACTCCCTCCCTGCTTGTAGGGTTCTGCCCCAGTGGCCTCTCCTTAAGGCTTTGCTTGACTACTCTATACAGCATAGCATCCCTGTGCCTCTCCATCCCTTTTTCCTATTCTTCTTACTCCTCGCCATGTGCCATACACCCATGGGTCTCCCATCAGAATACCAGTTCCCGAGGTCAGAAACTTCACTCTAATCACTGCCCTGTTCCTAGTGCTTAGTACATGGCAGCCACCTAAATATAAGTAGAATGTGTGACAATGACGATGAATGGATAAAGTGGAAAACTCCCAAGAGTACAGACAGTGATGTCGTTAACAGAGAAGTAGGAACACCCAAGGGTGCAGAACCTGAAAAGAACAAAGGCAGCATGGAATAAAGCCAGAGCCAGCAAACTATGGTCCATGGGCAAAATCTGACCTGCTGTTTACTTCCATGAATAAAAAGTTATTAGAGCATAGACAGAGTTAAGCATGGCCTGTGGTGCTTTCATGCTACAGGGAAGCATAAGCTCACTGCAACAGAGATTACACGGCCCCAAAAGCCTGAAATACTTAGATCAGCCCTTTAGAGGAAATATTAGTCAAACTGCAGCAGAAAACATTATTTTCCAAACTGTAAATCTGAGCCCCTCCTGTCTTCTACCACTATAACTTCCACAGACCTTCTCAGAGTCTTAGACCCAGTTTGAGAAAGAGTTATACAAAGAATATGGTGGTGGTAGCAAGGAAAGACTTCGCTCCCCAGCACCGCCATTCACCAGCTATATAACCCTATGTAAATTACTTAACTTCTCTGTAGGCGTCTTCCTTACCAGTGCAATAAGAATGCTACTCACCACCATGCAAAATTATTGTGATGAGTTGAAATTTCATAGGTAAAATGTTTTGCACTGGCTAGCTCACACTGGCTAGCTCACACATACCTACACAACAAACAATTCTTTGAGCATTCACTGTGTTCCAAGTACACTGCAGATGCTACTAATGTGTTAATGCATCCAATCTGCCAAAATTTGATTAGGGCTGTGGCAGGATTTCAGTGGATTTTCTTTGGCTTCAAGGAACACAGTTTTTAAAAATTGAAATACAGAGGGTGAAGTGAGTGGTGTCACCATTATAGGGAAATAGTGACTGGGAGAATCAGGAAAATAGGGAGCTGCCTTGGAAAGTTACCTTAGCTGCTTCCCAAATTAGCAGGAAAATCTCTCCATTCAAAGACACCTCATGACACCCTAAGCAGAGATGTCATTGAAAGCAACTGATCCCATGCCTATTTCTAGCTGGCTGGAAGATAACTGGCCCCTGCAAGGGCAAAACTCTTGACTCGCTAGAGTCACAATGCCAACCAGAGTTAGGGCCCAGAACAGCACATGTGACAAGGACAGCCATGGCCAGGCACCGTCCCTCCCCTTCCTAGCCCAGTGTCATTCTTTTCACTTTACCACAAGCACATAGTTCAGTATTATTTTCTCAAGAAGAATGTAAATTTGAAGAGCTTCATTCATGTGAAAGATGTCGGGAAGATTCTACACCATGTAAGCACACTGTCCACGCCATCAGTGCACAGAATTTTTAACTCTTGACTTGAAACACAAGAAGCAGCACTAAAAACCAAGGGAAATTCTTCTATGGGACCTTTTTAGGAATAAGATTTTTAATTTATCTGGTTAGAACAAAAAGAAGCAAGATTTAAAAGGAAACCCCTGATTTTGACATCAACCTCAGCATGTCGTTGATAGGCATATTTGATTCGTTCTGTTCCCACACATTCAAGAGTATTGCTTCTTTCCTCGACTTTCCCGTTATCAAGATGGAGACAGATGAAAAAGCCTATTGCTTACAAAGGACACTTCTCCTTTTCACTTGAGCACAATGTCCATGAAAGATGGACACAGCTCGACTGCTGAAGGGTCTCAGCCCACACTGCATGGATAAAGGACTCGGAGAGGGCAGCTGTGCGCTGATACGCAGACATCAGTGCTCTTGAACCAAATGAAGTTTTATTTCCTTGAATCACACTAATGAAACATCTTTTCATTTAGCTTCCCAGAAATGGAATGCTTGCCTGCTCAAGGCAGCCTTCCACACTGCCCACTGGGTCTGGGTTTCAGTGTGTTTGGAATCTTAGCTGTGTCTCGGGCCACAAAATGCTAATTACATCTGTCCTTTTAATAAGTGTCTTTCTGTCTTTATGGCCTGTGGGTGTGGGCTCCCTAGCAAGAATTCTACTTTTTTCTAGCGGAATAAGAAAAGATGAGGGGGCAAGAGGAGAAGATAGAGAGGAAAAAGGCATAATTGGTTTCCTTCCTCTGGCCCACAATGTTCTGCGTGCCAACAGCATCACATCTTAGGGTGAAAGTAAAGAGTACAAGGTCCTAGTGTCTCCCAAGTGCAAAAGGGAGCCAGGAATGGTGGCCACTGCCTGTAATACCAGCTACTGAGGAGACTTAGGCAAGAGGATTGCAAATTGAGACCAGGCTGCAAACACAACTTGATACTATCAAGAAACAAGGAAAATAAAGGTAACAGAAATGGCTATTTTACTGCTTCCTGGCTCTCAGGTTCCTAGGAAACCACAGTGCTAAAGTACTCACAGTGCTCAGGGCTGA
>PVJX010022309.1:0-30717 GCA_004027295.1 Dolichotis patagonum
GGGCACTTAGGTTGTTTCCAAGATCTGGCTATTACAAATTGTGCTGCTATAAACATGGGTGCACATATATCACTGTGGTATGATGTTTTCAGTTCTTCTGGGAATATGCCTAGAAGCAGAATAGCTGGGTCAAATGGGACTCCCATACCCAGCTTTTTGAGGAATCTCCAGACTGACCTCCACAGTGGTTGCACCAGTCGACACTCCCAGCAACAGTGCAGAAGAGTTCCTTTTTCCCCACAGCCTCTCCAACACTTGTTGTTGGTAGTGTTTTCTATCTTGGCCATTCTATCTGGAGTGAGATGGAATCTCAGTGTGGTTTTAATTTGCATTTCTCTCATGATTAATGATGATGAACATTTTTTCATGTATTGATTTGCCATTCATATTTCTTCATCTGAGAACTGTGTATTCATTTCAGATGCCCATTTTTGGATTGGGTCTTTGAATTTCAAGGGTCTGATTTTTTTAATTCTTTATAAGTTATAGACAAAAGTCATTTGTCTGAGGCACTGTCCATGAAGATTTTTTTCCCAAATTGTGGGTTTTCTTTTCACTCTGCTGGAAACCTCTTTTGACATGCAGAAACTCTTCAATAAGATGTGGTCCCAGTTATTGATTCTGGGAAATTCTTGCCATGTACTTTGGTTCTTGTTCATGAATTCTCTTCCTACCTCTATATCTTTGAGGATTTTACCTACTTTGTCTTCCAGCAGTTTTAGTGTTTCTGTTTTAATATTTAGATCTTTGATCCATTTAGATTTTAGTTTAGTGTATGGTGATAGACATGGGTCTAGTTTTAGTCTTCTGCATATGGACAGCCAATTTTTCCAGCACCATTTTTTAAAGACACTGTCATTCTGCCAGCGAGCATGTTTTTCCACTTTATCAAAGATGAGTTGGTTCAGTGAGTTTGCTGTTGTGGTTGTATCTTCCAATCTATTCCACTGATCCTCAGGTCTGTTTCTATTCCAGTACTATACTGACTTTATCACTGTAGCTTTGTAGTATAATTTTAAGTCGGGGATTGTGATTCCTCCTGCCTTGCTTTTTTTGCCGAGAATTGCCTTTGCTATTCTAGGTCTCTTCTGGTTCCAGATGAATTTTAGGAGTGATTTCTCTAGATCTATTAAGTATGTTAGTGGTATTTTGATTGGGATGGCATTGAATCTGTATAGTAATGTTGGGAGAATGGCCATTTTTACAATGTTTGTTCTACCTATCCATGAACAGGGGATGTGTTTCCATTTTCTGAGGTCCTCTTCGATTTTCTTTTTCAGGGTATTATAATTTTCCCTGTATAGCTCTTTTGCTTCTTTCATGAGATTAATTCCTAAGTATTTCATTGTTTTCGATGCTAGTGTAAAGGGTGTAGTTGCTCTTATTGCTCTCTCAGTACTTTTGTTGTTAGTGTATAGAAATGCTATTGATTTTTCTGTATTGACTTTGTATCCGGCTACCTTGCTGAATTTGTTAGTTATATCTAGGAGTCTTTCAGTAGAGTTTTGGGCATCTTCTATGTAAAGTATCATGTCATCTGCAAATAATGATAATTCAAATTCCTCTTTTCCTATCTTTACTCTTTTACTTCTCTTTCCTGTCTTATTGCTCTGGCTAGTTTTTCCAGTACTACGTTGAATAGCAGTGGTGATAATGGACATCCTTGTCTTGTGCCTCATTTTAAGGTAAAGGCTTTCAGTTTTTGACCATTCGATATGATGCTGGCTGTTGGTTTGTCATAGGTGACCTTTACCATATTGAGATAAAGACCCTCTATTCCAATTCTCTGTAAGGTCATTATTATGAATGAGTGTTGGAATTTATCAAAAGCTTTTTCTGCATCTATAGAGATGATCATGTGGTTCTTGCTTTTGGCTCTATTGATATGGTGGATTACATTTATTGTTTTTCGTATGTTGGACCATCCCTGCATTCCTGGGATGAATACTACTTGGTCATGGTGTATAATGTTCTTGATGATTTGCTGCATCCTGTTTGCCAATATTTTATTGAGAATTTTTGCATCTATGTTCATCAGGGAGATTGGCCTATAGTTCTCTTTTTCAGTTGAGTCTTTCTCTGGTTTTGGTCCTAGAGTGATATTTGCTTCCAGGAATGATTTAGGCAGAAGTGCTTCCCTTTCAATTTCATTGAAGAGTTTCAGGAGTGTTGGAGTTAAGTATTCTTTATATTTCTTGTGCAATTCTGCAATGAATGCATCTGGGCCTGGACTCTTCTTTGCAGGCAAGGACTTAATTACATTTTCAATTTCAGTAATAGAAATTGGGTTATTCAGCAGTTTTGCATCTTCCTGCTCCACCTTTGGTAGTTCATGTGTATCTAGGGATCTGTCTATTTTTTCTGTGTTATCAAATCTATGAGAGTAGAGGTTTTTGAAATAGGTGTTGATGATTGTCTGTATTTCCACTAAGTCTGTAGTAATTTCACCTTATTCATTCCTTATTGCATGAATTTGAGTTTTTTCTTTCCTCTTTTTAATAAGGTTGGCCAGGGGCTTATCAATTTTATTTATTCTTTCAAAGAACCAACTCTTTGATTCATTGATCCTTTGTACTGCTTTCTTAGTCTCTATTGCATTAATTTCTGCTCTAATCTTTATAATTTCCTCTCTACTTTTGGCTTTGGTCTTGGCTTGCTCTTCGTTTTCTAGATGTTTGAGTTGTAGCATCAGGTTGTTTATTTGTGTTCGTTCTGTCTTCCTGATGTAAGAACTCAATGCAATAAATTTTCCGCTCAGGACTGCTTTCATTGCATCCCACAAAATCTGGTAAGTTGTGTCTGTGTTTTCATTTACTTGTAAATATTGTTTAATTTCGTTTTTACTTTCCTGTGACCCACTGATTGCTCAGGAGTGTATTATTCAGTTTCCATGTGTTTGTAGGTTTTTTGCAATTTCTCTTATCAATTTCTAGTTTCACAGCACTATGATCCAATAACATGCATTGGATAATTTCAATTCTTTTGCATTTACTTAAATGTGTTCTCTGGGCTAGTATATGGTCTATTTTAGAGAATGTGCCATGTACTGCTGAGAAGAAGGTGTATTCTGATGTTGTTGGATGGAACACTCTGTATACATCTATCAAGTTCATTTGTTCACAGGTGAGATTCAGTTCTGTTATGTCTTTGCTGATTTTCTGTCTAGTTGATCTGTCCCTTTGGGTCAATCATGTGTTAAAGTCTCCTGTTATAATTGTATTACTGCTTGTTTGATTTTTCATTTCTGTTAGTATTTGCTTTATATAGCTGGGTGCTCTGCAATTTGGTGCATATATATTTAAGATTGTTATCTCTTCCTCTTAAAGTTTGCCCCTAACTAGTATGTAGTGACCTTCTTTATCTCTTTGGATGATTCTTGATTTGAAATTCACATTGTCTGCAAACAGGATTGCCAGTCCTGCTTTTTTTTTGGTTTCCTGTTGCATGAAGTATTGTTTTCCATCCCTTGACTTTGAGTCTATGAGTGTCCTTTTGGGTTAGATGGGTTTCTTGTAGACAGCATATGGTTGGATGTTGTTTCTTGATCCATTCTGCCAGTCTGTTTCTTTTGATTGGTGAATTGAGGCCATTTACATTAATGGTTGTAACTGTTATATATTGGTTTTTTGTTGAGATGTTATCTTTCTGCTGTTGTGTCTTTAGCTTTCCATTCTGTTTAATTGTCTGCCTTGCTTGGTGGTTTTCTCCCGTGTGTATCTAGAATGTCTTTCAGTATTCTTTGTAGGTTTGGTTTGGTGTTCATCAAGTTCTTCAGCTGTTCTTTGTCATGGAAGTATCTTTTTTCTCCATCCATTTTGAAGGACAGTTTTGCAGGGTATGTCAGTCTGGGTTGGAAGTGGTTTTCCTTTAGGATCTGAAAGACTTCACTCCATGCTCTTCTTGATTTCATTGTTTGTGTTGAGAAGTCTGCCGTGATTCTGATAGGTTTTCCTTTATAGGTGAACTCTCTTTTCTCTCTGACAGTTTTTAGTATTGTATTCTTATGTTGGATTTCTGGGATGGTGATTATTATGTGTCGGGGTGTAGTTTTATTTTGGTTATGGCTGTTTGGAGTTCTATAGGCTTCACTTATGCAGATGTCTGCTTCTCTTCTCATGTTTGGGAAGTTTTCAGCTATTACTTCTGTAAATATCCTCTTGATATCATTTGGGCTGTCCCCTTCTTTTGCTTTTATCCCTGTTAATCTTATGTTATTTTTCTTTGCATCATCTTGCAGGTGTTGAATTGTTATTTCCTGATTCTTTGTTATTTTTAAAAGATCTTGTCTTTCCTGCTCACTGGCTGCAATCTTATCTTCAAGGTCTGAAATTCTATCTTCACTTTCATTGAGGTGTTTTTTACAGCTTTCAACAGAATTTGTGATTTCCTGTATATCTCTTTGAATCTGCTTTATGCATTCTGTTTGTTTCTTATATTGTTCTTGGAGGGATTCTATCTGTTTGTTTTTTTCCTCTAATTTTTTAGCTGTGTATTCACTAGATGTGTTCACTATTTCTTTCACTGTTTTTATCAATTCTTCTTTTACCTGGGCAAGTATTTCTGGTTTGAATTTCTCTATAGCTTTCTCTATTTGCGTATTTACTTCATTTGATATCATTTCAGACATTTCAGGTGTATGGCTTCTTTTTTCTGCTATGTACACAGCTTCTAATCTTTCTTCGGAAGGGCTAGGGCTTTGAGCCTGCCTTTTGGTCTTTCCTTTTGTGATTTTTCTATATTTTCTTACTTTGAGCGGTGTTCCAAAGCTTTCTCTGCATGTGTGGCAAATTACCTCTTACACCCTCAGTTCCTGGAGGGGTAGTGGCTCCCCCACAGGCTTTTGGCTTTCTCACAGGGTCCTAACTCCCCTCTGTGGGCTCCTGGCTCCCTAAGTTTTAAAGCGAATGCTTTGTGTGGCCACCCCAGAGCCTGTGGAATCTCAGGAAGTCCAGGCCACCGTACTTTGTCCCAGGCAGGTCTCCAGGAGGTTCCCTGCGAGTGAAGGGCCTACAGGTCCTGAAGGGTCTGGCCAGAATGTTGGTTTCTGGAAAGTTTCCGGTCCCAAACAGACCTGGCTAAGATGCCAGTCTCCACAATATTCCCAATCCAAACAGCCCAGGCCACTCTGCGGGTCTGAGAGTTTCGGATCCCACAGAGACAGGCTGAGATGCTGCTTTCTGGGAGACTTCCTGGGGGAGAAGTGCGGGGCTACGGGCCCAAACAGACCTGGCCCAGATGCCGGTCTCCAGGCAGTTCCCTGTGGATGAAGGGCGGGCCTACCGGTCCTAAACAGTCATGCCGAGATGCAGGTCTGCACAGACTTTCGATCCAAACAGCCCAGGGCACTCTGCGGGTCCGAGAGGCTTGGGTCCCACAGGGACAGGCCGAGATGCTGCTCTCTGGGAGACTTCCTGGGGGTGAAACAGAACATTGATTCTTAATAAGGAATGTATAGGAGACCTCTCTAGGGAGCTTTTCTACAATATGAAGGCCCACAACCACCCTAAGCCTACTGAATCAGAATCCCAAAGGGAAAGGCGATGAAGCTGTGCAAAATAGATACACTAGAAAAGAAAGGGTAGGCTAGAGATGTAGAGAGATGACAGGAGAGCAGTAAGAGATGATTTCCAATGACTGAGTCATTCTTCAATTCTCTTATGCTTTTTGAATCAAGAGGTGTTCCTAAATTATAGAAAATAACATCTCAATAGCTATATCTTTTAAGTCTGGTCAGATGGGTTGTGAGGGTAGAGGAAGTAGATGCAAAAGAAAGCATTTTATTTTTAGAGAGGGAAGAATCTGAGACAAATAAACTATTCTTTTCCATGAAAATATTGCATAAAATTTTTAGAAGTACATTTGTAAACCTTTCCTAAAATATATGAAAACAGAATAAAAAGAAAATAAAATGTGACAGAAGCAGAAAAGAAATGAGCTAAGAATCACTTATGAGAAAATGTTCAAGGACAAATTGGATAAGCTATGTAAGAAATAAAAAATTTGGCAAAACATTCACAAATGAGGGGAAAAAATAGAAAAACAGGAAGGGAAAAACATGATTGAGGGGGAAGAGATAAATAATAAAGGAAACAGAAGAAAGAAAAACCTTTAGTCAACAAACAAATCCAATCCTGAGGTTTTGTGCAATTTTGCTAATAAAATATTTTAAGACAGATTAATTGTTGACTCACTTTACTGATTGATCAACTGAAGATACATAGTAAAATGAACCTTGCCAAGAGTAAAATTTTATGCTGTGACTTCATAAAAATATTGTGCTTTATCTTCTTTTCCTGTTTCTATTAAAATTATTTCCTTTGATTTTTTTTTCTTGCTAGTACATGGAATAGAAGAAATTGAAAAAAAGTTTCTGGTACTTTTCTCAAAGATAAAGTAAACAAGCTAGTCCTCTTGTGTGAATTCAAATATTCTACAGTCACTTCTGAATATGTTTCAGAAAGCATATTTCAACTTTTGTCAAATGATGAATTTTTATAAAGAAGCCACACAAAGGGGAAAGTATCCATGGTATCAAATAGGCACAGCAACATAACATTTGGGAAATCCACAAATTACAAAGAAGAATAGAGAAGCAAGAATAAAAATATAGTATATAAAAACAGGAAGCATGAGGAAAAAGTAAAATGTGGCTTAATGATATGGCAATTGTTTTTAGATACAAAATAATCTTCTAAAATTATTAATTTTAATTATACATATTTATGGGTTATATGCATGATTGCATACATATGAACAGTGTGTAATGATCAATCAGAGCAATTAGCTTTATTATTTGCTTAACTATGTTAAAAAATATTTTTGATGAGCGTGTTGAAATTATAGATATTTTTGAGAAAATAGCAAGTTTTGATCAAACAATAAAAGTTGTAGGAGATGAGGACCAAGGCCAGGAAGGCCTAGAAAGAGGAAAAAATCAGGCCATCTATTCATTCTAAGATCAGGTCCAAACAGTCCAGCAACCAGGGACCATCTCTCTCTTCTGCCTTTGAAATTGTTTCTCCTTCTAATCTCCACCTTGAAGTTTAGTTTCAGTTCCCAAGAAAAATATTTCTTTGACTGTCTGGCTACATTTTGTGGGATAAACTCATTCCTCAGCTGTGATAGTGATTTTATAATTTCCCTCTTTCTGGAACTTTAGCTTTGACTCCCAGAAGCTCCAAAGAGAGATAAGTTCCCTTACTCTGTATTCATAAAATAGTTCTATTTACTGTCATTTATGTATGCATTGGTCTTTGCAAATGAAGATTAAATAATCTGAATGAGTGTTTCCCTTTGGCCATAGATCTCCAAATTTGAACTGTGTTACAGATTTGACTTCCAGATTTGTGTGTACAGATATTTTACTAGCAATTTGGAAAACAAATCCAATGAAAAAGGAGTAGTCTTTGCAAATGAATATTCAGAAACAAAAGAACCAGTATAACCTCTTCTTTCTCCTGGTCACATTTTATTTGTACTTCAGTTACTGTTTACTCTTTCCAATTAATAAAAATGCTGCAATTATATGCATGCTTCTGTTAGTTTGTCATAGAGCCTGGAAACAGGAAATAGTCTTATTAGATTTCACCTAATACCCTGCCTTTCCTATGAGGTATAATATATGCTCATTGGTATAATTCCTCATCTGCTCCTGATAATGACAGCCATAAAAGAATTATGAGAATTTCACCTAAAACTAGAATTAGACTGTTTCTTTTCCACAGGAAACATCCTACCATGAACTAAAAGAAAATAAGCCTCAGTAAAATGATTTATTTTACTGAGACATTTACCTAATGTCCAAGTACAGTGATATTTCCTTTATGTTTATCTCATCCACACCACTGATGTATATGCTCATCATTAACACTGTTATTAATGTGGATGCCAAATGAATTAACCATAATGTGCTCTAAGTGTTACATGTTCTGAAGTTACGGCAGTTTTCTTTTTCAAGAAATGTTGCTGTGGGCAAATCCCCCAAAGCAATACAAAAACAAACAAACAATTGAAAAACCTCATTTTTGTTCAATTACAAGCTGAGATGCAATGAAGGCAGTTATCAAAAATTTTTTTTAATTTTTATTTTAAAGGGAGTAAAATTAAACACAACAAAACAGAACAGAACAAGACATAGGAAAGCATAAATTTCAAAGCTACACAACCAGAGATCTTCACTATCTGTCATATTGTCTCTTCTTTTCTTCCAAATGGTTGTCCTTATCCTTGCATATGGGGAGCTCATACTAAATAACACAGCCAATCTTTTCACAAGATGTCTAGTTCACTGGCTCCCACTTGCTAAGTGGGGTGGGGGGACACAGGATGGGGACAGGACACAGGATGACATGAGATATTTAATTCTCAGCCCGTGCGCACTGCAGCAGGCTCACAGTAGCCCCCCAGAGAGAAGGAGCTCCTTGTTCTCTTACACCAAGAGCCAACCACATGGTGCAGGTCCTGAGGCACCAGGGTCTCTTTCCAGCAGGCTGCTGAAAGTCTGCCACATTCACAGCTGCCCCCCAGAGAGGGGAGGAGCTCCCTATTCTCCCAGCACCCAGAGTCAACCACATGGTGCAGGTACCGAGGCGTCAGGGTCTCTCTCCTGTGGGCCACCAAAAGTCTGCCACACATATGCTATTTCTTTCTGATGAATTGACATTTCCAAAGTTCTGAAATGGCCAACAGACCACAGAAAGAATTCTCTTTAGGCTCCTGTTTGAAACCAGCAGCTACAGCCATCTGCTGGCCTTGCTTCAAGGCCATTTAAAAAAAATTTTTTAATTGCCTTTAAGTTTCTGAAACTGCCATCTTCACATTAATTCTGGTCTCATACATGTTTCAGAAGCAGAACTTTGTTTATAATTTGAGTGCCTTTAGGTGGAACATACATGCATTCTACCACTTTCCAAAGGCAATTGAATTCCTTTAAAGGAAACTATTGTTGTGAAATGTGCAAACCTACAATACAAAATGAATAGGTTTTCTTTTGCTAAAATCAGTGTTTAGTCTTCTCTGCCTTCACAGATTTATTGAACCCTTCTTGGCTTCTAAATCATTCACATGAGGTTTACAGAAAACATCAGAGACCATTTAAGAGTTGTTTTTTTTTTCTCCCTTTACTTAGATTTGTTAAAAAACATCTTGGCTTTTCTCTGATAAAATAGCACTTCTCATCTATGGCTATGCTTGCTTTTTAATTAAGTGATCTTAGTTGTAAAACACATGATTTGAGGTGTACAATATTTCTGATAATTGCTAGCATGGTTTTGGATATACATGAGCTATTCCATCATGGAAGATATGGCATAAAACCAAAAAGCACTGACACTTATGAAAGACTATTTGAAAGATGCATGGGTCATTTAAATACTCTCCATTTCTCATCTATTTAGAGGGCCTAATCAGGATCTGCACAAGTCTTTATTCTAAAGTCATTTGACAGATAGAGGGTGATAGGATGTATATGTATAAGTGTATATAAACAATAAAAAAAAGTTTCCTAAAAGCAGGACAATGTGAATGTGTAACTGACTGTAGTCTAAAATGCTTAATTAAAATGTCTAACTTATTGGTTCTAAAAACCTGTTTTCCTAATGTCAATTGGTCACACATTTTTGCATTGTGATCTACTAGTTATTGTGTACCTCCTATTAGCCATGCATTAGGCCAGGTGTTTGCCATCATGGGCTGCAGGAGAAAGGATAGATTGGAAGACATTTGGACTAGAAATTAAGTAGCTAAGATGAGGGGGGATGCAGCTTTGATTGACAGGGGCAATGGTTGGAATAGAGAGAAGTAGATGAAGTCAAGTGATATCTGGGAGATAAATATACAAGACTTAGTTATGCACTGATGACAAAAGTAAAGGAAAATATGTCATTTGGGGGTACTGTTCTGGAGCTCAGAGAAAATACTGGAACTGAAAATATACCTCAGTTCATTTTGGGCAGGACTAAACCTAAGATCTATTAGCTGAGTTTGGCTCTCAGTAAGGTTGGATCTTTTACTGTCACTGAAATGATTGAGGACAAATTCAAAAGTAAAAATTATGATCCAAATATATTTTGGGATCCATTGAATATTTGCATGACTATTATGTAAGAAAGCAAAATGAGTAATTGTATCATTATTGACCCTTGTTACATCTACTTTGTATTTCTATTTGCTGACAGAGATCAATAATTATTATCACAGGTATAATATAGAAAGTTGAAAGGCATTATGATTCCCTATACATTTGGAAAAATAAAAAATATTTTAATGAGTTTGCTTGCTAAGCTGTATCTCCAGCCCTTACAGTGTGGAGTCTTGTTTAGATTCATAATTATGTAAGAATATTTGTTGAGAAATTCAGAAAAATTAGGCCAGATATCATTGTCTGTTCTGTCAGGGTGTGTCTTTTGGAAAAGTTTCAAAAGTAAATGAAATACCCAAGCATAGAAAATAGTCATTAAAGAATAATTGAGTTTTATCAACCTTGTATCTTACCACAAACAACAAGCTATCAAGGAAAGGTTTAGTTTCTCAGGCTCGTGAGAATAGAAAGGCCCAGAAATAAGATAAAGAGGGATAAAAACAGATCTCTGTGTCTAACATCAATTAATTGATTTTAAACATTCAGATTAGAATACAGAAGCCCCAAGATATCAACTAGCATTCCCCATCTAAGCACAATTTGGGTTTCACTAAACCTTATATGGCCCTGTAACACATTAAGTATGCATTGAACATAAGCTACTCTTTTCCCTTCAAGTCTTGATTTCTGAGATTAGATTTCTTATTTCCTAACTCATTATCAGTTTTATGGCAATGCTTCTCTCCTTCATGGAATATAATGAAAAGAGTTGATGAAAAAATTGTGCATCTCTTGTTGATTGGGCATGTATTCTACAAACCAAAAACATCAGGCACGAGAACTGAATGACTCCTTCTTATCAACATATTTGTACAATGCCAACAATCTGTACCTTATGGAATGGACAAAATAGAGAAATTTAAGAATAAAATAACCACAGAACTTGCACAAATACCCATGTGAATTCTTAAATGGTTAGAGGTAATTATAAAAAGAAGTGAAAACTAGTTATATCAAGTTTGATTTCCTTATCAAAGTAATTTGTTTAGAAAAAAACAAAATTATTGAATGTAAATATTTTCTAAATTTTTATTGCTAGCAATGCTTCTTTTTTAGGCTACCACTCAGGACATTTCTATTTGACTAAAACCTCAAAGAGAGCAATTTGAATCCAACTTAACATCACCCTTGTTACTGATTTATATTTGAATCACATTTTATTTTCCCACTTATCAGGGTGGAAATTACCAGATCATTTATGTTTCACTCCTCTCTTTCTTTTTCCCAGTCCAAATTTCATCTTACTTGTCCTAATTGTTATAGTTTTTCCCTGCTCATTTCACCATTTTTGTTACCCCTCCGGTGTGGCTGTTCATCACACTTCACCTATATTAAAAACATATTCGCCTAATTTTTTTTCCATCAGACATTTTTACTGAATAAAGTCCTACACAATTTTTCCAGATTAATCCTCCAGATGGACAGTTCTGCTTGTAGAATTCCTGCTGAAAAATTCTTACTGAATATTCAGTGCCTTCCTATTGAAGATCAGAGAGTTAGATAACATTCATAACCTCATAACATCCCTGGAAGGAACATTTCTTGGCTTATAAAAGCAACTTTCCAAGTTTTCTTCCATGGATCATCACACCTAGACAACTCAACTGAAATGGAGATATCCTAGTCATTCTTTAGACTTTTGCCCATTGTAGCTCTATTATCTCACATATGCTCATTTGTACTTATGGTATCCTTTCATTCCAACCCACTAGATAAAGAGTTTCAGGAGAGTAGAAACCATAACTCTTTCCCTCACTTTAGTGCATGGGAAAGTGTTTGCTATATAGGAGGCTTCAAAATATATTATTCAAATGAATAAATGAAAAAAAGCCACCCCAGATATCTCTCATGTGAAAAAATTCTCAAATAAAAGTTCTCTGAATGTTCTGTAAAATTCTACTGCACTTGGCTAGAGGCAATGATGATTTTCAGATATAACTTCATTATTTTAATAGGAAGTTTACAATTGTCTTCAGAGCAGGGACATTGTCTTCTTTAAGTTTTCTATAATGGTAAACAGTTAAAATTCTTGGATTATATGACTACATGAATGAGGAAAGCCTTTTACTATTATGCTGTGAAAAACAAGAAGTTTTGTGCATGTTGAATACATCTCTAAGATCATAGGATACATGCTAAAAATCATTAAATTCTATTTCTGTATTTTTAAATACCTAGTAAACGTCTAACCAAAAGTTTAGGGTTGCTGATTCTGAAATAACTATTGTTAGCAGCCAGTCAAAAAATATTCAAATATTCTGCAATTTACATGACTGATAGGGATGACAAAAGCAGTACTTTTCCAAAGCCAATTCATTTCTTCTCAAGCAGCAGCACTGAGTTCCACTAGATACTTTAGAGAAAGTAAAAGTAAAAGAAACAAAATAGGAAAATGTCTCTATCATTTCCAGTCTTCTGATTGTACTACTGACCTCAAAACCATATCATTTTCACTCCCTAAGAAAGAAGAAAGAGTCATGAACAGAACTAATCTCTATGAGTGATCTTTGGATGTTTAGAATTAGTTGCCTGAGCAATGAAACTTAAACTATAACAAGATACTATTTCATGTCGTGTATAATGGCAAACATTGAAATGACTGACAAGATCACATGTTGGCAAGGGTATATCATGAATGTAGCTCTTTATCATCATTGATGGCACTGTAAAATGGCACAAACATTTGAAAAATATTTGGCAGTACCTTATAAAATGAAATATCAGACTCAGTCATTTCATATCTAGATATTTATTCAAAAGAAAGAAACATACTCTCTCAAAAGAATTCTATCCACATATTCATAGTATTTTCATTAGAGTAACCCATCAGGAGGAGAATACATAAATGGTACCATATTTATATAAAAGAATATTAATTAACAATAAAAAGGAATGAATCACTGATGCACTTACAGGATGATTCTCAAACATATTATGCTGAACAAAATGGTAAATATTGTATCAGTCCATTTATATGAATTCAAGATAAGACAAAATTATTGGTGATAGAAATTAGATAAGTAGGTGCCTTTAAGGGATTGGAGATTAACTATAAGGGGACATTTCTAGCTGCATTTATCAAATGATGCATTTGTTCTATTTTTTTACTGAGGTATCAATTTCTTAAGTGGAATTGCTTGACACAAATCAACAGACTTAGTGCTTAATACCTATAAATTTGCCAGTTCTACTACAAACACTTCCTGTATCTCCTTTTGTAGCCACTACAGTCATATCAACTAACAAAGCACTGGAAAAATGTTAGATGACAGGATGTGAGTATTGCACAAAATATGATGACCAATTGGAATCATGAACTGAATGTAACAGGTTTGAATCTCATATATGAACAACCTCTTGTCTAGGCATGGTGGTAGGCTCTGGTAATCTGAGTGCTCTGGGAAGCTGAGGTAGGAGGCTTTCAGATTAAATATGTAACCTAGTCAGTTTAGTAAGACCTTCTCTTAAATAAATAATAAAAAGGATTAGGAACACAGCTCAGTGTTAATGTCCTGGACTCAAACCTCCAAACCACAAAACAAACAAACACTTCACTTCCTCCCCCAAAATCTGTTTTATCTTATATAAATTCTACATAAATTCTTACCTTGATTAAAAATAAAAACTATCACTTTCAGGCACCTAATTTTCCTCATCTGCACACTACATTAGCTATATTAGTGATGATGACATTCAATAAATTTAAGTTTTCTTACTCCACACATAACATACAGATTGTTTTTATGTAAGGAGAAAACTAACTGAGAAGCAAGGTGATTGCCAAACATCAAGTTGTTTGCAGCCGGAATTAAAAAGTGTCAAGAAACCTTATGAGGTTATATGAGGACAAGACTAGTAAATCAACAAAAATGATACAATATCCTTTGCCCATTCATTCTCATACTCAATGATCAGTTTGAACAATCTGTATGTTGGTAAAATGGCATTCATCTTTCAGAAGCATGTATGTAAGGGGGGATATTTATTAAATTAAGAGAAGAAAAAGACATTGATTCCACAATTTTAAAGTCTGAAATACAAAACTCAATAAGCCAGTGAAGTTTTAAAGAGTTAAATGTTGGTAATATAATCACAAATGATAGTAGTGAACACAAAATGAGTGATGTCTAATGAGATGCCTTCCCTATACAAGAGACCCCAAATATGCTCAGATTCTAAAATAACATGAACGTAAAATGACATGATGGGCACAGAAGTGAAGACAGATAGTAAAGGAACAATAGAGAAGTATGTAAAGTAATATTAAAAGCCAATCCTGGAAAGAACTGAGGTTTGGGATAATGTTTTTCTTTTTCTTTTTATTTAAAGAGAAAAAAAAACAACCAAACAAAACAGAAAGAGGGTAGCAACAATACAGAATTCCAAAGGGGAGAGAAAAAAAGAACAACCACAATAAAACAAAATAAAAACAAAAAACAAAACACTAAGAGATCACCACTTGATAAGTTAAATACTGTCATCAAGGGAAATAGTTGTTCCAGTTACAAAATTAAAGCATACAAAGTAGACATTCAAACAGTGAGACTGTTAACAGTTCTGCTAAATGAACTAACAAAAACAGTAATATGGTCATCTATCTTACACACTTAAACACACATGCAGTTATATCCCTTAGAGCACTTTCTTTTCTTCTCTTTTTTACAGTATCAATTACACATTTTGGGTTTTATTACTCCTACATTTCTTATTACTTTTTACACTAGAGACACAATGTGATATTTATAAATATGATTCTTATTTATCTCACTAGTGAAGATACTCTCTAGTTGTCTCCATTTCCCCATGAAGGCCTCAAGATCATCCATTTTATAGATAAGTAATATTTGATTGTGCAAAAATACCACATCTTTTTCATCCACTCTGCACTTGATGGGCATCTTGGTTGTTTCCAAGATTTAGCTATTGCAAATTGTGCTGCTATGAACATGGGTGCACATATATCACTGTGACATGACCTTTTCAGTTTTTCTGGGAAAATACCCAGGAGGGGAATAGCTGGGATGAATGGAGCTTCCAATCCTAGACTTCTGCAGATTCTCCATACTGATTTCCATAGTGGTTGCACCAGTATGCACTCCAACCAACAGTGGAACAGTGTTCCTTTTCCCTACAGCCTCACAAACATTTGTTATCAGTTGATTTCTTGATAGCAGCTATACTTTGAGTGTGAGATGATATCACAATGTGATTTTAATTTGCATTTCTCGAATGACCAGTGATGGTGAACATTTCTTCATGTATTTATTTTCCATTTGTATATCTTCTTATGAGAACTGTGTGTTTATCTCAGCTGCCCACTTTTGGAGAGGGTCTTTGAATTTGGGGGTCTTGATGTTTTTCAATTCTTTATATGTTCTTGATATAATTCCCTTGTCTGAGGGCTTGCTGATTAAAATTCTTTCCCATTATGTGGATTTTCTTTTCACTCTGATGGTGATTTCATTTGAAGTGCAGAAACTTTTCAATAATATGAGATCCCAGTTGTTGATTCTCTGAAGCATTTCCCCATGCAGTTTGCATTTTGTTCATGAATTCTCTGCATACTCCTATGACTCCAAGATTTTTACCTACCTCATCTTCTAGTAGATTTAGTGTTTGTGTTTTAATGTTTAGGTCTTTGATCCTTTTAGACTTTAGTTTTGTGCATGGTGATTGGCATGGATCTAGCTTCAGTCTTCTGCATGTGGAGAGCCAATTTTTCCAACACCATTTATTAAAGAGGCTATCCTTCATCCAGTGAACATGTTTAGCCCCTTTGTCAAATATCAGGGGGCTGAGTGTCTTTGTACCTATACTTGCATCTTCTAATCTGTTCCATTTGGCCTCAGGTCTATTTATTTGCCAGTACCATGCTGATTTGATCACTGTGGCTTTGTAGTACAGTTTCAAGTCATGAATTGAGATGCCTCCTGCCTTGCCTTTATTGCCCAGAATTGCCTTTGCTATTCTAGGTTTCTTCTGCTTCCAAATGAATTTTAGGAGTGTTTTCTCTAGATCTGTGAGGTATGTCAATGGTATTTTGATTGGGATTGCATAAAATATGTATAACAGATTGGGGATACTGTCACTTTCAAAATGTTGGTTCTTCCTAGCCAAGAGCATGGAACATCTTTCCATTTTCTAAAATCCTCTTCAATCTCCTTTTTTATCATAGTATAATTTTCAGTATATACATCTTTTACATTTTTAGTTAGGTTGATTCCTAAGTATTTTGCTTTTTTAGATGTTATTGTGAAGGGCAATAATTCCATTATTTCTCTCTCAGTGAGGTACTTGTATGTGTACAGGAATGCTATTGATTTTTTAGTGTTGACTTTGTATGCAGTTACATAGTTGAATTTGTTTATTACCTCTAGTGGTCTTTTAATGGAGTTTTTTTTGGTCTTCTATATAGAGTATCATGTCATCTGCAAATAGTGATAATTTAACTTCCTCCTTTCCTATCTTTATTCCTTTTATTTGTTTCTCTTGTCTGATTGCTCTGGCTAGTGTTTCCAGAACTGTATTGCAAAGGAGTGGTGATAGTGGACATGCTTGTCTTGTTCCTGATTTTAAAGTGAAAGCTTTCAGTTTTTGTCCATTTAGTATAATATTGGTTGTTGGTTTGTCATAGATGGCCTTTATAAGGTTGAGGTAGACACTGTGTATTCCAAGTTTGTGAAGGGTTTTTATCATGAACATGTGTTGGACCTTATTGCGAGCTTTATCTGCATCTATTGAGATGCCCATGTGTTTTTTGTTTTTGGCTCTGTTGATGTGGTGTATTACATTTATTGATTTGCATATGCTAAACTGTCCCTGCATTCCTGGCATGAACCCCACTAGGTTATGATGCATAATCTTCTTGATGATTTGCTGCATTCTATTCATTAGTATTTTATTGAGAATCTTTGCATCTATGTTCATTAGTGAGATTGGCCTGCAGTTCTCCTTTTTGGCTCTCTGGTCTTGGTATCAGAGTAATACTTGCCTCCAGGAATGAAGAGTTTCATTCAAACTTTCATTGAAGAGTTTAAGGAGTATTGGCATCAAATCTTCTCTAAATTTCTTGTGGAATTCAGCTGTGAATCCACCAGGACCTGGGCTTTTCTTTGTTGGTAAGATTTTCATTATGTTTTCAACTTCAATAGCTGATATTGGGTTATTCAAAATTGCTATATCTTCTTGGTTGAGCTTTGGTAGTTCATATGTTTCTAGAAATCTGTCCATTTCCTCTGTGTGTGTAGAAACTTTGAAAGTAGGTACTCATGATCTTTTGAGTTTCCATGGGATCTGTAGTAATTTTCCCCTTTCCAGTCCTTATTGCGTGAATTTGGTTTTTTTTTCTTGATAAGGTTAGCTAGAGGTTTGTCAATTTTGTTTATTCACTTAGAAAAACAGCTTTTTGATCCATTAATTATTTGGTTTTTTTAGTTTCAATTGCACTGATTTCTGCTCTAATCTTTACAACTTCCACTGTTCTATGAGCTTTAGATTTAACTTGCTCTTCTTTTTCTAGAAGCTTAAGATGCAGCATTAGATTGTTTATTTGTGCTCATTCTGTTTTCTTGATATGATAATTTATTGCTTTATGTTTCCCTCTTAAGACCACTTTAATTGCATCCCACAGAATACAATAGGCTGTTTCTGAATTTTTATTGAATTGTAGGTATTGCATTATTTCTTCCTTAATTTCCTTTGTAGCCCACTGGTTGTCCAAAAGGTTGTTATTTAATTTCCATGTATTTATGCCAGTTTTGCAGTTTCTTTTGCCATTAATTTCCAATTTCAAAGCACTGTGGTTAGATAGTATGCATGGGACAATCTCAATACCTTTGCATTTACTTAAGAATGTTTTATGGGATAATAGATGGTTTATTTTGGAGAATGTCCTGTGGGCAGCTGAGAAGAATATGTATTCTGATGTGATTGGGTGGAACACTCTGTAAACGTCTACTAAGTCCAATTGCTCACAGATATGATTCAGTTCTGTTATTTCTTTGCTGATTTTTTGCCTAGTTGATCTATCTCTTTGTGACAGTGGGCTTTAAATGTCACCTGTAATAATTGTGTTCTTGTGTATTTGGTTTTTCATGTCCTTTAGTATTTGTCTTATAGTTTGGTGTTACTGTGTTTGGTGTATATATATATTTATAATTGTTAGTGCTTCATCTTGAATTTTTCCACTTACAAATATGTAGTAACCTTCTTTACCTCTTTTAATCTTCTTAGGTTTGAAGTTCACATTGTCTGCAAATAGAATAGTTACCCCTGCTTTTTTCTGGGTTCCTGTTGCATGGAATACTGTTTTTCATCCTTTGAATTTTAATTTATGAGTTTCTTTTTTAGTCAGATGTGTTTCTTTTATACAGCATATTGTGGGATTCTGTTTCTTGATCCATTCTGTCAACCTGTTTCTTTTGATATGTGAATTGAACCCATTTACATTTATGGATATCACTGATATATACTGGCTTGACTTTGCCATGTTGTGTTACTGCTTTTCTCCCTTGTTTACTTTCTTGTCCAGCCTGGTGATTTCTTTCTGTTGTTGTTCTGGAGATTGTGGTCATTTTTATCTCTACCTAGGATGTCCTTCAGCACTCTTTCTAAGATTGGTGTGGTCGATATGAATTTCTTTAGTTGTTCTTTGTCATGGAAGTATCTTGTTTCTCCATTAAATTTGAAAGACAGTTTTGCTGGGTATGTCAGTCTGGGTTGGAAGTTGTTTTCTTTTAGGGCTTGAAATATTTCACTCCAAGCTCTTCTTAACCTGAAGGTTTGTGCTGAGATGTATGCTGTGATTCTAATAGGCTTTCCTTGATAGGTGAGTTGTGTCTTCTCTAACAGCTTTTAGTATCCTGTTTTTATGCTGTATGTCTGAGATCTTAATTATTATATGTCTGGGTATAGGTTTATGTTGGTTATGACTGTGTGGCATTCTATATGCCTCACTTATTTGTATATCTGACTTTTCCCCCATGTTTGGGAAGTTTTCTGCCATTATTTCTGTGAACAGCTTAGCTATATCCTTTGCATTGGCTCCTGCCTCCTCACTAATGCCTATTACTCTTACATTGTTTCTCCCAGCATCATCTTCTAGCTGTTGGATTGTCATTTCATGCTGCTTTGTTGTTTTTATAAGTTTATAAGTTTCAAGATTGCTATCTGCAATCCTGTCCTCAAGATCTGAAATTCTATCCTCAGCTTCATTTAAACAGCTTTGCAGGCTTTCAATGCAATTTTTTGTTTCTTGCATATCTCTTTTAATTTGTTTTGTAGATTCTGCTTGTTATCTGAATTGTTCATTCAAAGTTTCAATCAATTTCCCATGCTTCTGTAGTTTCGTATCTATTTCTTCTCTAGTTATGTTGAACAGCTCATTTACTAAGGTTGTTTCTTTTGTCTTCATATAAGACACTTTCTAATTTGATTTCCTCTATAGACTCATGGATTTGTTTCTTTACTTCATTTGCTATCTTTTCAGAGATTTCTGGTGTATGAATTTTAGGGTCCTCTATTTCATTATCACCTGCACTTGTCCCTGATGGACTAGATGTTTGGGATTGCATTTTGCCTTTTCATTTAATCATTTTCACCTATTGGGTAAGTTTCTGGTCTTTCTATTCCAACAGTCACACCTTTCTGTAGTGTGTGTTTCAAGGTTCTACTGTGTGGTTGATGTTTGTCAAATTGCTGGGTACCACAATGAAGAGGAGATCCAGTCTCCTGCATTCCTCCTACTGTGCCTGTTGGGTGTGTCCTATATTCTCTATGGGCTAACTCACCCAGAAGTATTGATGGAGGGTGACTCTTAGTTCCTGCTGTTGTTATATCTTCAGGTTGTGGCAGGTCACTAGGTCTCCCTGGTTATAGTGTTTGTGTCAGCTGAGGCCCTATTGTATCACTGGGGTCTCATAAGTTCTTTTAATTTCCTCTAAGTTGGGGTGGTGCAATATTTGTGCACTCAACCTGTCTGATGTTCTTTGTGTGGGGGAGGAGGTTATCCACTCTCTTGCCAGGTTAGCCAAGGTCTTACACTTGGAGCGAGTTTCACTTCCACTCCTATTTACCCACTGCAGACCTCTATTTTATGGGGAAACTCACCACACTGACTGGGGCCTGATGAGGTCTCCTGTTTGGGTGAGGGGTTCCTGAGCATCTCATCAAGCTAGCATGGTAGTCCACTTTAGTCCAATGTTCCCAGTGGAAAGGCAGGTCCAGAAGTTGTGGTCCCAGGGAGCTCAGGCCTGTGGCAGGCTTCCTAGATGTTCCTGGATGGGAGGAGGCCAGCAGTGGCAGTCCCAGGCACCTCAGGCCCTCTGCCTTTGGTTCCTGCAATGTTCCCTGTGGGCGAAGGGTGGGCCTAGCACTCCTGAGGAGCCCCAGCTCTCTGCATGTCCCCACAATGTTCCCAGTCATGAACAGCCCAGGCCGAGCTGCCGGTCTCCATGATGTTCCCAGTCCTGAACAGCCGGTTTTTGATAATGTTAAAGACAACATTCAGGGACTTTTAACTTCCATTCAAAGAAAGAAGAATGAGAAAGATGAAGGTTCATTGATTGGGGCAGAAGGTGGAAAATTAGGGATAGGGATGACAGAAAAAGCAGAACTGCTCAGCTGTTTTCCCTTGTCCACTCTGTCAAGAAGAATGTCAATCAATGAACAATTATCTCTTGGTATTTAATATGTTTTAAACCACCTTATGCATTACAGACTGTAGAAGAAATATTAATTATAGGTTCATCACTCAAAAAACATACATTTTAAGGCAGGGATGTAGCTCAGCAGCACAGCACCTGCCTGGCAAGCATGAGACCCTGAGTTTGATTTTTGGTACCTCCTCCCCCCAAAGAGACAACAATGACAATAATGAATAAAATAACTATACATTAGTAAGAGAATGAAAAACTAACATACAGGAATTTATTAGAACATTTTACATGGTATGGAAAATTAACTAAAGTATGAAATAAGATCTTAATTCCTACAGTAGTTCATCAGCAAGAAAAGCCATAATATAGAGCTTCAGGTTTGGGTAATGGTGTTTAAAGAAAAGACAAATGGAAGGAAAAAGAGAGGACACACTAAATATGGTAAAGGCGGAACAATAGGCATAATTATGGCAGAAGACAGAGGGACATGAATAGATCAAACTGCATATTGAAGAAATGATATTGAGTAGACCTTATGAGAACACATGTTGAAAGACTGTGGAAGCTAGGTTGAGTTCAAGTTTGTTTTGTGTTTTTTAAGAGAATAAAACCAAGTAAAATAAAACAGAAGTCAATCAAAACAAAGCAATGAATGTGATACAAGATTTCAAAACAAGATATGAGAAAATCAATAATGACTTCCATAATGCTTCTTGTTATCTTCAGAATAACTTCCCATACCATCAGGAACAATAATATCAAACAAAACAGAGCAGAATAAAACCAATCAAAACAAAACAATGAAAGCATACAGGACTTCCAAACAAGACAATAGGGGGGCCACCCCAGGTGGGGGGAAACCAGAAGCAAGAGCGTCTCCTGGGATCCGCGCCATGCTGGAACTTAGGGCGCCCAGCCAACCAGTAAGCAGCCTGCTGCCCTGGGAAGTGACTGTGGTCTGGCAAGCCAGGGCCACCCCAGGGCGGGGAAACCAGAAGCAAGAGCATCTCCTGAGATCCGCACCATGCTGGAACTTAGGGGGCCGAGCCAACAAGTAAGCAGCCTGCTGCCCTGGTAAGTGACTGTGGTCTGGCAAGCTGCAGCCACCCCAGAGCGGGGAAACCAGAAGCAAGAGCGTCTCCTGGGATCTGCGCCATGCTGGAACTTAGGGCACGCCCAGCCAACCAGTAAGCAGCCTGCCGCCCTGGAAAGTGACTGTGGTCTGGGGAGCTGCGGCCACCCCAGGGCGGGGAAACCAGAAGCAAGAGCGTCTCCTGAACTATCACACATGTTCAAATTCCAATGAGCCACAGTGTGGTGGATGGAACCAATGGTGGTAGAGCGAAAAAAGTATGGTAGGACTTCTGAATATCTGTGATAGTTCAATCAATTTTTTTTCTTTTTTATCAAAAATGAGATA
Source organism: Dolichotis patagonum (assembly GCA_004027295.1). Lineage (NCBI taxonomy): Eukaryota > Metazoa > Chordata > Mammalia > Rodentia > Caviidae > Dolichotis > Dolichotis patagonum. The sequence goes on from PVJX010022309.1 coordinate 22,214, forward strand.
TTATAGTACCCATTGATCATTTTCTGTTATTCGGTTCAGAAAGCCCTGTAATTCTTTCACTCTATGTATGGCTTAATACTATTGTGTTATGTTTGATATTATTGTATTTGAAACTATGCTCAACTATAGCAGAATAAGAGATATGGTGTTAGATACTGTTGAAGTCCAGTTGACTTAATGTAAAGTACTGTGTTGCCTATGTTGTCCTGTTCTGATCTGCTCTGTACTGCCCCCTTTTGTTTTATTCTGTTTCAAATTAAAAAAAATAATAATAATAAACAAGACAATAGGAATACAACAGTGACTACCATAATGCATCTTGTTATCTTAAAAGCAGATGTTCATACCATCAGACAAAATAAAATCAAACAAAGTTAAATAAAATTGATCAAAATAAAACAAGTAAAGCAATAGAGGACTTCACAATAAGATAATAGGAAATCAATAATGGCTACCAAAATACATTTTGTTATTTTTGAAATAGCTAACCATGCCTTTAAATGTAACAAAATCAATCAAAACAAAACTGCATGAAACCAAATTAAGCAGAACAATGAAAACAATACAGAGTTTCAAAACAAGACAGTAGATAACAATGGTCACTGCTTTTCTTTTTCAGACATTTTCTCCCCTTTCACTTCAAAATATCTATTGTGCACTTTGGATCCTGCCAACTCCTTTAGATTTTTATACTAGGGAGACAACACGATGTTCACTGGTGTGACTCTGAATCATTTCACCCATGAGCATGAATCTCAAGTTGCATCCATTTACCTATAATAACCTTGAGGTTATGTTTCTTTTTCTTTCTTTCTTTCTTTCTTTCTTTCTTTCTTTCTTTCTTTCTTTCTTTCTTTCTTCTTTCTTTCTTTCTTTCATCTTTTCTTTTTTTTTAACTGGGGATTGAACTCATGACCTCACATTTGCAAAGCAGGTGCTTATGCCACTGAGCTAAATCCCTGGACAAAGGTTATATTTCTTCACAGGTGAGTAGCTTTCCATTGTATAAAAATGCCATGTATTTCTTATTCATTCTGCAGTTGATGTACAAGCTATCCCTACTATTTTCTGGTTCCTTGTCACATAGATCATTGTTTCTCTGTTTCTTTGACTTTAAGCTTATAAGTTTCCTTTTGAGTTAATTGTGTTTCTTGTATAAAGCATATTGATTGGTCCTGTCTCCTGATCCACTCTGCCTATGTTTCTTTTCATTAGTGAATTGAGGCCATCTACATTAATGCTTATAGTCAACATGTATTGGCTTGTCTCAGCCTTGCTATTTTACTGACATTCACTGCCTACTTTCCCCCTCCATTCAGTTGTTTGCTCTGCCTGGCAGTACCCTTCTGCCACTGTTCCTGGAACCATAGTCTTTTTTTTTAATTATATATTGTCTTCTTGGGGCTGGGGATTTAGCTCAGAGGCTTACACACCTGCCTGGCAGGCATGAGGTCATGAGTTCAATCCCCAGTACCAAAAAAAAAATACATATTGTCTTCTTAGAAATAGTTGTTCATGTTACAAAATTAAGGCATACAAAGTGAAAAAACAGTGAGGCTGTAAACAGTTCTGTTCAACAATCCAACAAAAACTTGGTAATATGGTTATCAATCTCACACACTTAAACATACATGCTGTTATATCCTTTAGGGCATTTTCTTTACCTCCTTTTGCTTTTTAAGTACATTATCTGTTTAGTTATATCATGTTTCAGCTTGCTCAGTACCTTATTGATCTGTTTTGTTGTTGTTATTTCCTTTTTAATCACCTTATATAATTCTGTTGTTTTGTTTTTGAGTTTCTTGTCATCCATGTCACATGGATCAGCTTTGATGGAGTTGGGAGTTTTTGGATGTATTTTGTTACCTTGTTTTCTCATGTTCTATTGTTTTATTTTTATTTAATTTTCATTAACTTGGATGTAGTAATATACAACAAAACAGGATGGAAGCCAATTGAGACAGTATAGTGAAATTGGCACAGAACATCCAGCAGATCACAAGGACAAGAATAATAGGCACCATTGTATATCTCATCTTCAAAACAGTTGTTCTTCTATTAGGTACAGCAAAATCAAAAGAAATACACAACATTATAGAACACATTAAAACAGAATATTGAATAGAGCAACACCATTAATCAGGACAAAGCAAAATGATGATAAAAATATCTGCCTTCAGAGACAGTAGAAGGAAACTCCACCCACTTGCTGTGCCATATATGGTCACCTCCCAAGAGATACCCAGATCCCTGGATCCCTATTGTTAGTGGGGGAGGGAGGATATGGTATGTTTGATTCTAAGCCCACATCCCAGTAGGCAACAGGCTGGTTACTGGTTGGCTCAATGCTCTAAGTTCCAACATGGCATGGGTCTCAGAAAATGCTGTTGCTTCTTGGCTGCGGCTTGCCAGACCACAGTCACTTACCAGGGTGGCAGGCTGATTACTCCATAGTCTTTTTTTTAATCTCTTTAAAAAGTCTTTCAGTATTCTTTGTGGAGTTGGTTTGGTGGTTATGAATTCCTTCAGTTGTTCTTTGTCATGAGAGTATCTTATTTCCCCATTAAGTTTGCAAGATATTTTTGCAGGACACATCAATCTGGGTTGTAAGTTGTTTTCTTTCAGGACTTGAAATACTTCACTCCAAGCTCTCTTGACTTGATGGTTTCTGTTGAGAAGTCTGCCATGATTCTAATTGATCTTCCTTTATTTGTGATCAGTTTCTTTTCTCTAACAGCCTTTAATATTCTGTTCTTATGATGAATTTCTGGGATTTTGATTATTATGTGTCTGGGTATAGATTTATTTTGGTTATGGCTGTCTAGAGTTCTATATGCCTTTCTTATCTGTATGTCACTTCCTTTTCCCATACTTGGGAAGTTCACAGCTATTATTTCTGTAAATAGACTTTTAATGTCATTTGTCTTCACTGCTGCTTTATTGCTGACACTTGTCACTCTTAAACTATATTTCTTGGTGTTTTCTTTCAACTGTTGAATCATTGTTTCCTGGCTTCTTGGTTTTTTAAGAGATCTTTTCTTTCACAACTACAAACTCCACACCTGGCTTTAAGGTCTGAAAGTGTACCTTGAGTCTCTTTCAAGTGGTTTTGCCAGCTTTCAATGGAGTTTTCAATTTACTGGGTGTCCTTTGAATTTGTTTCATGCATTATAAACCTTTCTTATATTGTTCATTCAAGGTTTCCCTTATTTTCCTGTGCTCCTCTCTTTTTTTAACAATGTCTTCTTTAGAAATGCTTAACAATTATTTTATTATGCTTTTCATTTCTTCTTTTACCTAAAATAGTATTTCTGTTCTAATTTCTTCTATAGCCTCATGAATTTGTTTCTTTACTTCAGTTGCTATCACTTTAGAAACTGCAGGTATATGACTCCTGCTCTCTTCCATGTTTATATCTCCTGGGCTTGCTTTGCTTGGATTGGATTCTAGAGACTGAATTTTGCTTCATTGTCTTGATATTTTCCTGTGTTCTTCCAAGCAAGCAGGAAGTGGGGTCCCAGGCACATTCCACATTAGCTACAATTTCTCTGAAATGTGATTTCTTGGTTCTGGCCAGTGTTACCTGTAGATGTCCACTGGTGGCCACTGGATGTGCTGGTGCAGGGCTGACTGCATTATTCCAGCCTGTGTGGGCTACCTGGGGCAGAAGCATCCAGGATGGCTGCTGGAGTGCACTTGGGGTATAGCCCACCACTGCCTCTGGACCTGAGCTGGTTACTGGCAGGAAGCATCCTCCAGTGGTGGCTGAAATGCACACACAGCCCAAGTTCATATTTGATGCAATGAAAGAGTGAACCATTGAAAATCTCAGAGGAAACTGTAATATGATGTGTACCGCATTTAGGAAAGATTTAACTGGTAGCTCTGTTATGTATAAGTTGAAAAAGAATAAAGTGAAGTGAGTCTGGCCAGCCATAAAGCTTGCTTTTTCCTATCTTTTTCTTTTGTGTGTTTGTGTGTAGTATTGAACTCACATATGCCACTACTGAAAATACACTCTCAGCCCTTAGGCTTTTGTTCATGAAAAGGTAGAAATGGTAAAACAAGAACAGGAGCAAGCAACATTATGAAGCAAGAATCTTCAGAAACTGAGGCCTGAAAACATGTTATAATGACTTCTCTTAGAAAAATTATCAGAAATTTTACTTTCCTCATGGGGAAATCTGTATTTGTGGGTCATAGATTTCCATCTAAGTCCAATGCCCAATTTTTTCCCAGCTCATCTTCTCAACAGTGACCACTTCTAGAGAATTGTTTTCCTTTGTGTACTCCAGATCCTGCCACTAAAGAAGGACTTTTCTTGCCAGCATTGTACCTAGAGATTCTTCCCTTTTGCCATTTTATCTCTTGTTAATCACTTTATGTTGCATCTTTATTTAATTTGAATAGAGTCTTCTTGGTGTTATTTGCACATGGTTCACAATTTTAGGTTTGATCAAGGATTTTTTTTTAAATCTTGTTCAAACTGTGAGCTAGCACTACCAATTTCTCAAACAATCAGAGTTTGAGTTCTCCCTCTCATTACCCTCCTAACACCAGAAAGAAATTTGAATTTATCACATGCAAGTTACAATGACATTTTAACATAAATTAAATTATCCTTCTTGGTTCCATCAATATGCCTTTTATTTTCCTTAATGTTTACTATAATATAACAGACACATAATAGAATGCTTTGTAAGATGCTCTCAATTACTTATTTAAGGAATTTGATCATGATGTACCTCAGTTTTTCAAAATGATCACATATGTATGTGTATTTATACTACACTGAGACTCCTGATTTGTGAATTTATAGTTTCTGGTTTTTTGCAAAGTTTTCTGTTTTTATTGGTCTATTCTCTCTATCTCCGCTTTTGTGAAAAGTCCAATTATCTGCTTTTCCAGAACTCTGCTCTACAACTTCTAACTCATTACTCACCCTTTTTTCAACTTTAGTCTTAATTTCCTAAACTCAGACATTGCTAGACTCTGTGTGACTTCTGTCTTTATCTAAGTTTGAACATTTCTTCTAAGCAAATTGAAACTGGTCATATGGCTTACTGCATTTGTTTCTCTTATCCTGTAGCTCACAGTTTTTCTCTCCCTATTTTGAAATGTATGAAAATATTGTTACATATATTGGCTCACGTTTTAGAGATTAAATTTAGTCTTTATTACTTCATCATTGATAGATAAAGCAATCCAGCACCATGCTCTTTAAATAGTATGTTTGCCATAAATATTGTTGGTAATTTACTTTTTTTGTGATTGATTAATTGCTTTAACCATCCTTTGTTGTAACTATAGGAGATTCTATGTTGCATTCATCATAAAAAAAAATTTTTGGGGTGGGGGTGGGGTAAAAGGGATCAAACTGATGACTTCATGCTTGCCAGGAAGGCATTTGTGCCTTCACCCCCAGGAAGCCTACCAGAAAGCAGCATCGTGGCCTGTCTCTTTGGGACCTGAGCCTCTCAGACCCACAGACTGGCCTGGGCTGTTTGGATCGAAAGTCTGCGCAGACCTGCATCTCAGCATGACTGTTTGGGGCTGGGAGGCCCGCCCTTCATCCGCAGGGAACTGCCTGGAGACCGGCATCTGGGCCAGCTCTGTTTGGGCCCATAGCCCGATCCTTCACCCCCAGGAAGCCTCCCAGAAAGCAGCATCTCGGCCTGTCTCTTTGGAACCCAAGCTTCACGGACCCACAGAGTGGGCTGGGCTGTTTGGATTGAAAGTCTGCGCAGACCTGCATCTCTGTGCGACTGTTTGGGACTGGTAGGCCCACCCTTCATCTGCAGGGAACTGCCTGGAGAGTGGCATCTGGGCCAGGTCTGTTTGGGCCCATAGCCCCACCCTTCACACCCAGGAAGTCTCACAGAGACCAGGATCATGGCCTGTCTCTTTGGGACCCGAAACTATCAGACCTGCAGAGTGGCCTGGGATGTTTGGATTGGGAATATTGTGGAGACTGGCATCTTGGCCAGGTCTGTTTGGGACCAGGAACTATTCAGAAACCAACATTCTGGCCTAACTCTTTGGGACCTATAGGCCCTTCATTCACAGGAAACCTCCTGGAGATCTGCCTGGGACAAAGCACGGTGGCCTGGCCTGCCTGAGATTCCACAGGCTCTGGGGTGGCCACGCCCAGCATTCACCTTACAAATTAGGGAGCCAGGAGCCCACAGAGGGGAGTTAGGACCCTGTGAGGAAGCCAAGAGCCTGTGGGGGAGCCACTGGCCCAACAGGAACTGAGGGTGTAACAGGTAATTTGCCACACATGCAGAGAAAGCTTTGGAACACCACTCAAAGTAAGGAAATAGAGAAAAATGACAAAAGGAAAGACAAAAAGGCAGGCTCAAAGCCATAGCCCTCCCCAAGAAAGCTTAGAAGCCATGTACATAGAAGAAAAAAGAAATCATAAACCTGAAATGTCTGAAATGATATCAAATGAAATAAATATGCAAATAGGGAAAGCTATGGAGAAATTCAAACCAGAAATACATGCCCAAGTAAAAGAAGAATTGATAAAAACAGTGAAAGAAATAGTGAACACATCTAGTGAAAACACAGTTAAAAAATAAGAGGAACAAAGCAAACAGATAGAATCCCTCAAAGAACAATATAAGAAACAAACAGAATGCATAAAACAGATTCAAATAGATATACAGCAAATCAAAAATTCTACTGAAAGCTGTAAAAACCACCTCAATGAAAGTGAAGATAGAATTTCAGACCTTGAAGATAAGATTGCAGCCAGTGAGCAGGAAAGACAAGATCTTTTAAAAATAAAAAAGAACCAGGAACTAACAATTCAACACCTGTAAGATGATGCAAAGAAAAATAACATAAGATTAATAGGGATAAATGAAAAAGAAGGGGACAGCCCAAATGATAACAAGAGGATATTTACAGAAGTAATAGCTGAAAATGTCCCAAACACGAGAAGAGAAACAGACATCTGGATAAGTGAAGCATATGGAACTCCAAACAGCCATAACCAAAATAAAACTACACCCAGACACATAATAATCACCATCCCAGAAATCCAACATAAGAATAGAATACTAAAAACTGTCAGAGAGAAAAGAGAGATCACCTAGAAAGGAAAAACTATCAGAATCACGGCAGACTTCTGAACACAAACAATGAAATCAAGAAGAGCATGGAGTGAAGTCTTTCAGATCCTAAAGGAAAAACACTTCCAACCCAGACTGACATACCCTGCAAAACTCCTTCAAAATGGATGGAGAAATAAGATACCTCCATGACAAAGAACAGCTGAAGAACTTGATGAACACCAAACCAAACCTACAAAGAATTCTGAAAGACATTCTAGATACACACGGGAGAAAACCACCAAGCAAGGCAGACAATTAAACAGAATGGAAAGCTAAAGACACAACAGCAGAAAGATAACATGTCAACAATAAACCAATATATAACAGTTACAACCATTAATTTAAAAGGCCTCAACTCACCAATTAAAAGAAACAGACTGGCAGAATGGATCAAGAAACAACATCCAACCATATGCTGTCTACAAGAAACCCATCTAACCCAAAAGGACACTCATAGACTCAAAGTCAAGGGATGGAAAACAATACTTCATGCAACAGGAAACCAAAAAAAAAGCAGGACTGGCAATCCTGTTTGCAGACAATGTGAATTTCAAACAAAGAATGATACAAAGAGATAAAGAAGGTCACTACATACTAGTTAGGGGAAAACTTCAAGAGGAAGAGATAACAATCTTAAATATATATGCACCAAATTCCAGAGCACCCAGCTATATAAAGCAAATACTAACAGAAATAAAAATCAAATAAGCAATAATACAATTATAACAGGAGACTTGAACACAACATTGACCCAAAGGGACAGACCAACTAGACAGAAAATCAGCAAAGACATAACAGAACTGAATCACACCCGTGAACAAATGGACTTGATAGATGTATAAAGAGTGTTCCATCGAACAACATCAGAATACACCTTCTTCTCAGTAGTACATGGGACATTCTCTAAAATAGACCATATACTAGCCCACAGAACATATTTAAGTAAATGCAAAAGAATTGAAATTATCCCATGCATGTTATCAGATCATAGTGCTGTGAAACTAGAAATTAATGATAAAAGAAGTTACAATAAACCTACAAACACGTGGAAACTGAATAATACACTCCTGAGCAATCAGTGGGTCACAGAGGAAATTAAAGAATAAATTAAACAATATTTACAAGTAAATGAAAATACAGACACAATTTACTGGATATTGTGGGATGCAATGAAAGCAGTCCTCAGAGGAAAATTTATTGCATTGAGTTCCCACATCAGGAAGACAGAATGAACACAAATAAACAACCTGATGCTACAACTCAAACATCTAGAAAAAGAAGAGCAAGCCAAGCCCAAAGCCAAAAGAAGGGAGTAAATTATAAAGATTAGAGCAGAAATTAATGCAATAGAGACTAAGAAAGCAGTACAAAGGATCAATGAAT
>PVJX010022310.1:0-30706 GCA_004027295.1 Dolichotis patagonum
CTTATGCCGCTGAGCTAAATCCCCAGCCCATCATTTCTTTTTTCTATGCTTGGGAAATTTTCCTGAATAATTTCTGTAAATAGCCATTGTAATTCCTCTGTTTTGATTCTTGCTTCTTCATTCACATGCTTTATTCTTAAGTTATAGATCCTCTTGTCATCTTCCAGTCTTTGTATGGTTACTGCCTGCTCCTTTGTTATTTTTAAGAGATCTTCCCTTTCATGACCCCACATGGCAAGCCTGTGTTCAATTTTTGATAGTCTCTCTTTGGTTTCTTTCAAGCAGTTTTGCCAGCTTTCTATAGAGTCTTTAGTTTCCTGATAATCTCTTTGAATCTGCTTCATGAATTCTAGGTTTTTTCTGTATTCTTCATTAAGTTTTTCTCTCCTTTTGTGTTCCTCCATTCTTCTGTCTGTGTCTTCTTGAGAGGTGCCCAGCCTGTCTTTTATAAATCTACTTATCTCTTGTTTAATTTGAATTAATATTTCAGTTTTGGTCCGGCTTATGAGGTCCTGAAGATATCTCTTTATGTCCGCTAATGCTGTGTTTGATGTTGCACTTTTGCTGCCCTCAATCTCTTTTGTATTTACCTCTCCTGGATTAATGTTCTCAGGGTTGGGGGATGTGAGTTTTTTCTTATTTCTCCCTTTCTTCATGTTTTTGATTCCTTCCATACAAGTGTACAGTGTAATTCCCAGACCCTTTTCTTGTTGTTTAAGACTCCTCTAGAGAGTGCAGGCTAGGAGCTTTAGCCCTCTTCAATAGGTTATCAGAGATTAGAGTTCACCCATGGGCAGTGTACGCTGGCTCTTCCCTTCTAGGCCAGTCAACCTTTGCAGGCCTTCACTGCATCAGTGTGCACTGATCTCAGGGAAGTAACTGGGTCCCCGCCAGGGGCGTGGCCTAATCCAAGCAGATTCCACCAATCCGCTCAGCGAGGGGAGCAACCAGTTGAAGCCACTTCCTTATGGAGTTAGGGCTGTCCTGCCCAAATCCAACATGTCGTCCAGTCAGTTTCCCCTTTCCCGTGGGAGGGTCTTATTCCCATCACTCACCGTGTCCCTGAGACCTGCTGGACTGCCCGACCTCCGACTTCAGCGCGGCTGCGGTAGGAATTCACGGTGCCTCTGGGTGGGTCGTGTGCAGAGCTGGTCCCAGCGAGCTGCACGCAGGGCTGTTCAGCTCTGTGCTCCGGCGACTCAAGCCAGTCGCTTCAGCTCAGATCGCTTGTTCAGGTCGGGCAGGAATTCAGGCCGTTTGAGGAGGGTGCCGTGCTTGCTGATCTTATCTTCACTAATAGTAGCCCTAGGACCTCATATTCGAGCAGTTTTTTGCACTTTAGTTTCTTTGTGGGTTGTGAGAGTCCATCTCTCTCTGTTTGGGTCTCTCCAGGGTGTTTTATTCTGGCATTTGAGCTTTCTCAGAGAGGGTCCCTCTCCTGCTACCTACCGGTCCACCGTCTTTTTTTCCCTCCTCTAGAGTTGTATAGTTCAAATAGAAGAAAATGTTTTCTGTTTTGTCTCTTAAGATTATTAAAATTAACTGGTTCTTTATAAAGGCTTAAGTCACAAAGAAAGAGTGGCAGCCTGCAAAGCCTCCTGTTTATACGCCTTCATTAGGTGTGGTTGGCTAACCCTGGTCCCTTTTTCCTGAAGGTGGAGGTACTGCAGGGTCACCGTGTGGTAGATATTGCCTGTGGGAGTGGTGATGCCCAGACCCTCTGCCTCACTGATGACGACACCGTCTGGTCCTGGGGGGATGGAGACTACGGCAAGCTGGGCAGAGGAGGCAGTGACGGCTGCAAAGTGCCCATGAAGGTATTTCCCATTTCCATAGCCTTGGACCCACCACTGGTTCTTTCCTGTGTGCTTCTTAGGAGCATTTTAACTTCATCTTTATCTACTTCACAGAAAATATTTTGGTACTAGGCAAAAAGTGAACAAATGACCTGAAGGAATACAGCATTTTAAGTACTGTGTGTATCCTCTTGGGTAATGACTGTAGTCCCCTAGCGTCCCGCAGAGCATCTGGTTTTATTTAGCATGTAGACCTACCTGTTGGAGCAATAGGATAATATACCGTTCCAAGTTGCCTCTGTTTACAGTGGTACACAGATGTCATGTCATATCTAGAGCTTGCTGAAAGGATTGTGTGTGCCTCAGTGTCTTAGCCACTTTCTTATCACGGGGACAGAATACCTGACACCCACAACTTACAGGAGAAAAGGTTTATTTTGGCTCGTCAATTTGTAACTTGTGGTCTATGCTTGGCAGGCTAATGACATGGTAGAAGGGCTTGCCTCCGAGGAAAGCTGGTCACATCATAGAGGGAGAAAGGAGAGGCCAGGGAGGGAGGTACACTCTTCCATGTCAAATCCCCAGTGGTTCACCTCCAATCGGACTCCACCTCCTACCAGCACATTTAGCTGTGGATTCATCAGTGGGCTAATCTGATGATGAGTATAGCACCCTTAAATGACTTTCCACAAGCCCCTCCTCTGCACACAGGCTTCCAGGGGACATTCTATTCCAAACTGTGACCATAGGCCTCCCACGAGAAGCCAAGAGCAGAGGCTGTGTGGCACCCCGAGTCTGCAGGCTTGGGTTAGGAGTTCATCAAGTTGTCCCACATGGGCCAAGTGACAAGGCCATTTCTTAGCTTTGCCAGACTGAATTTTGCCCTGATAGGTGGCTGGAAGAGATGAAGAGAATTGATGTGTTTGACATATAGCACATGAGCACTGCAAATATAGCTGAGATCCAGAGCCTACATTAAAGGTACTGAGCAGAGAGCCCGATGTGCTTAGGGACCACTCAGTTGGCAAAGAGTAGAGCCTAACTTTTAGTTTATCCTAGAGGGGCCCAGTGCAGTAGATGCTGGCCACATGTAACTGCAAATTTAAATCACCTGAATTTAAATAAAATTCCTATCTCTAGTTCCACTGATACGTTCAGTGGCTTCCCTTTCCTTTTCATCTAGTACAGGTATATGATATTTCAACATATATGTTACCAGGGGTTTCCACATTTATGAAAAATTGTTCTGTACACTTTGTTTGCTAAGGAAGACTTGATACAGTGGCTTCACACTTTGAAAGATTGAGACACTGAACACTGGGTGGGCTGGATGAGGACATAACCAACCATAGTGATGGGTCCGGTGATGGGGAGAGACTAAGAGTGCATTTAATTTAAATTTGAAGTTAAACACAAGAACACAAGTATTAGGGTGCTCACAGAGAAAACGGTAGCAAAGTTGACTGGGTAGGGAGGGTGACAAATAGGAAAGTGAGGTCCTGGGTGGGAAGGGTTGGGCTCTAGGTATGCTGGAGTGGAGTCACAGGAAGGACAGGTTTTTTACTGAGGGCATAGTAACTTCCGCTGATTGGACCAGGTGCTCCAGCCATCCCTCCTCTGTTGCCTGTGGTCTAGGGTCTGGGAGAGGACTGGAGAACGTGCTCCATTCAGTCCTGGGGGAAGATTGCAGCTTTCCTTATGAAGTGTCCCCCCTGTGCTGGGTTCTGTTGCCAGCATACCTGCCATCAGTCGGCTGCCCCTGTTCACTTCCTGAGGGTGCTTTGTTTAAGTACAGTATGATTTTGAATATTACTAAGTAGTATTAGGGGTACTGGTCTTTAGAGTTCCTGTTGGATGTAGTGCAGTCTCACTGTGGTTGTAGTAGTCAGCAGTGATCTTGATGGAGTTCATCTAATTGGACCTTTCTCTCTCTAGATTGATTCTCTCACTGGCCTTGGAGTGGTTAAAGTGGAATGTGGGTCCCAGTTTTCTGTCGCTCTTACCAAATCTGGAGCTGTTTATACTTGGTAAGATTTGTACATTTAATCCCACCCAAATCATATTTTTAATCAAAGCTACATTAACTGCCTTTTCATAGAATGGAGCATCACTTCCCTGCAGCAGGCTTTTTTGCATCCAGGCATTTAGGGCTTGCCCCAGGAGAGTGGCCAAGTGGAGACAAGATATCCTCTCTCTGTGTGCAGGGGCAAAGGTGATTATCACAGGCTGGGACATGGATCTGATGACCACGTTCGAAGACCTCGACAGGTCCAAGGACTTCAGGGGAAGAAAGTCATTGCCATCGCCACTGGCTCTTTGCACTGTGTGTGCTGCACCGAGGATGGTATGTGAGAGGCCCCGCATTTCTGCGCTAAAGGGCTGTCAGTTGAGAGGACTGTTTGGGCATGATTGTGTAGTAAAGAGGGGAGCACTGTACGAGGGGCTCATGCTGTGTGCTGAGGGTCCATCTGGTAGGCAGAGTTTAGACCCGTTGTCTTCACCCCTGGGGTTACACTGTGAACAGAGACTGTCCCGGGGCTGTAAGGAAAGAGCCAGTTTAGCTGGCTGCCGTGGCCCTCAGCTGGGGTCTGGGTCCTGGGCCTGGCTCCCTGTGCTGTGTGCACGTGTGATTCTGCTGAAACCTGCTCTCCTCTGGTGTTACTAGTTTACCTGTTATAAATTGGGTTGTAGTAAACATGAGCGCACTGGTATCCCTATAGTATGCTGACCGATTCTTTCTGGACTATATCAAAAATTGATATAGATGGATCAAATGGTAGCTCTATTTTGAGTTTCTCGAAGAACCTCCATACTGATTTCTCTAATGATTATAATAATTTACATTTCCACAACAGTGTAGTAATGGTTGCCTTCCCCCAGGCATTCCCCAGCAGCATTTATTGCTTATATTCTCAGTGATAGCCATCTTGACTGGAGTGAGATGGGATGTCAGTTTTGATTTGCATTTCCTTATGGCTAAAGACGTTGAATGTTTTTTCGTGTATTTAATGTAGTTCTGCTGTTTGTGTTTCTTCTGAGAAGTGTCTGTTCATTGGCCCATTAGTAATTTGGCTAGTTGCTTTTTTGTAAGTTATTTTTTAGTTCCTGATACATTCTGGCATTGGTTTCTGTCCAGAGTAGCTGGCAGAGATTTTCTCCCATTCTGTAGGTCTTCACTTTGTCAGTTATCATTTCCTTTGCTGTGTGAAAGCTTTGTCATTTGATGTAGTCTGCTTTGTCAACTCTGTTATTTCTTGTGCTATTGGGATCCTATTGAAAAAGTCTTTGCCTGTGCTTATGATTTCAAGTTGAGGGGTCAAAGCAGGATTGCCAAGAGTTGGAGGCTAGCCAGAGCTACATGATAAATTCAAGGCCAGCCTGGTCCCTATGTTTTCTTCTAGCAGTTTCCAAGTTTCGGGTCTTATGCATAGGTCTTTCATCCAATTTGAAGTGATTTGTGTATAGGATGAGAGATGGGGACTATTTCAGTTTTACATATGGGTTTCCAGTTTCTCAGCATCCCCTATTGAAGAGGCTGTCCCTTCTCCACCCTGTGTTTCTAACTCCTTTGTGTAGAATCAGAGGCCTTAGTTGCGTGGGTTGCTGCTGTGTGGCTGTTTGGTTACTGTGGCTGGGCAGTGTGTTTTGAAGTCAGCCGGCACTGCCTTTTTTGCTCAGAATTTCTTTAGTCCTGGTGCTTCTGTGTTTCTGTATGAATTTTAGGAATTGTTTTTCTAGTTCTTTAAAGGTCCCTGGTATTTTGATAGTTTCTTTTAGTGTTCTATAATTTTTGTTGTAAAGATTCTTCATCTCTGATTAGGTTGATTCTAGACATTTTATTTTAGAGGTATTATGAATGGAATTAATTTCCTGGTTTCTTGCTCTGTAGACTTGTTATTGTTATGTAAAAAAGCTGTTGATCTTTGTGTTCCGTTTAATTTGTTTAGTATATCTAAAATGCTTCTTGGTAGGTTTGTAGGTGGTGTTTTGTTTTTGTTTTGTTTTGTTTTGTTTTTTAAAGAATATCTTGCTGCAGAGATCAGGCTGGTCTTGAATTTACTGTGTAGCTCTGGCAGGCCTCAAACTCATGGCAGTCTTGCTTCGGCCTCCCAAGTGTGAGCATTACAGGTGTGTGTGTCACCACAGTTGGTGGGTAGAGTTTTTAGGGTCCTCTGAGTAAAGGTTGATACTACATACAAATAGTTTTTCTCTTTCTTTTTTCTGTTTGTATCTGCTTTATTTCTTTCTCTTGCCTCATTGCTGTGGCTAATCAAATGCTATGGTGAGCAGAAGTGGAGACAGGACTGGAGATTTAGCTCAGTGGCACAAGCACCTGCCTAGCAAGTGTGAGACCATGAGTTCGATCCCCAGCACAAAAAAAAGAAGTAGACAGTGGACACCCGTGTCTCACTCTTGATTTTAGAGGAAATACTACCAGCTTTATTTCATTCAGTGTGATGTTTTATACAGGCTTCTATGATGCTGAGGTAAGATCCTTGTGTACCTGTTTCCTTTGGAGGTTTTTATCATAAAAGGATGTTAAATTTTATTGAAGTCCTTTCTTGCATCATGTGATAACCATGGGATTTTTGTCCTTGCTCACTTCAGAATGTGTGTCTTTCCCCTTCAGCTCTGGAGGGTAAGTTCACTGGGTATAGTAGTCTGGGCTGGCAGTTACTTTCTTTCAGACCTTGTAATACATCATTCTGTGTGTCTCTGGCCCTTGGAGGTTTTGTTGAGAAATCTGCTGTTCTCAGATGTGTTTGCCTTTGAAAGTGATTTGGCATTTCTGTCTGGCCACTTTCAGTGCTCTGTGTTTCGGTCCTGTTTGGGATTCCGAGTGCCTCCTGTACCTGAGTATGCATACTTGTTTCAAGATTTAGGGAAGTTTGTTATTTCACTGAGCAGATTTTCTATGCATTTAGTTTATATCTCTTCTGTCATCTATTCCAACAAGTCAAAAATTTTGTCCTTTAGTCGTGTCCTAGAGGTTTGGCAATTTTTTGTTCATAATTTTTCAATTTATTTTTTTCTGTATTATTACTGTCCGAATATGATAGTGCCTATCTTTATGACGTTGTCCTCTGTATGCTATAAACTATTAGTGAAGCTGTCTGTTGAGTCTTTAAATTTGATTTATTCAGCTTTTCATTGCCAAGATGTCTTTTTTTTTATTTCCAAAATCTCTCTCCCTTTTTGTCTTTCTTTCTTTCTTTCTTTCTTTCTTTCTTTCTTTCTTTCTTTCTTTCTTTCTTTCTTTCTTTCTTTCTTTCTTTCTTTCTTTCTTTCTTTCTTTCTTTCTTTCTTTCTTTCTTTCTTTCTTTCTTTCTTTCTTTCTTTCTTTCTTTCTTTCTTTCTTATTTCTTTCATTCATTTTTTACCAGGGATTGAACTCACGACCTCACACTTGCCAGGCAGACACTTAACACCACTGAGCTAAACCCCCAGCCCTTCCAAACTCTCTTTCTGCTAAAATGCTCATTCATATTTTGAGTTACCATTTTTATTTCATTCACTTTTTTGTTTATATCCTCTTATGAGATCACTGAGCATTTACTTACTTATTTTAAGCATTTATTTATTTATGTATTTATTGTCTTTTTTCGCTGTGCAAGTCAGGCTGGCCTTGAACTGATTTTGTAGCCTAAGCCGGCCTTAAACTTACAGTGATCCTCTTGCCTCAGCTTCCCTAGTGCTCAGATTGCAGGTTTGCACCACCATGTCCAGCCTTAAAAAATTCTTTAATTAGTACATAATTGCCTTATGCAGTGCTCACATTCATCATAGGGAATTTGTATCTGAGTAAGAGGATAAAACCAAGGAAAATAAAACAGAATAAAACCAATAAAAAATAAACCAGTATGTGATGCAGGACTTTAAAACCTTATAAAACCAACAACAGTTACCATGCCTTTTGTTGACTTCAAATGGAATCTGTAGTTAGTTTTTTTGAAGAGTCTTCACACCAGTTTCTACAGTGGTTGCATCAGTCTGTACTCCCACCAGCAGTGAAAAAGGGTTCTTTTTTCCCCACAGCTCCACCAGAATTTGTTACTGGTCGATTTCATAATAACCATTCTTTCTGGGGTGAGGTAGAATCTCAGTGTTGTTTTAATTTGCATTTCTTGAATGACCAGTGATGCTGAGTATTTTTTCTTATATTTATTTGCTGTTTGTACTTCCTCACTTGAGAATTGGCTATTAATTTTAGATGTCCGTTTTTAGATTTGGTCTTTGAATTTCAGGGGTCTGACTTTGTTGAGTTCTTTGTGTATTCTGCTTATTAGTTGTTTGTCTAAGGAATAGCTGGTAAAAGTTTTTTTTCCATTCTGTGGGGTGTCTCTTTGCTCTGCTGAATGAAGGGGTTTTTTTTTTTGCTGTGAAAAATCTTTTTAATTTGATGTGACCCAATTACTCATTCTTCATATTTCACATATTTCCTGTGTTATGTGTCACATAACACATATTTCCTATGTGTTATTGAGGCTGTGTTTAAAAAGTTATTGCCTACGCTTCTGTTTTCAAGAGTTTTGCCTAGTCTGTCTTCTAGCAGATTGTTTCCAGGCAAGTGCTTACACCATTGAGCTACATCCCCAGCCCTTGTTTTGATTTTTAGACCTTTGATCCATTTCAATTTTAGTTCAGTGCATGGTGAGAGATACAGGTCTAGGTTTAGTCTTTAGCATGTAGAAAGCCAGTTTTCCCAGGTCCATATATTAGAGGCTATCTTTCTTCCAGCAAATGTGTTTGGCCTCTTTGTCAAAGGTAAGGTAGCTAAGTGTGCTTAGAGTTGTTTCTGCATCTTCTCATTTGTTTCATTGATCCTGAGGTCGGGATTTTTTGTCAGTATCACACTTTCTTCATGATAGCTTTTAATAGAACTTCAAATCAGAGATTATGGTGCCCCCTACTTTGCCTTTGTTGCCCAGAATTGGTTTTGCTATTCTGTGTCTCTTCTGGTTTCAAAGGAATATTATGATTGCATTAAATCCGTTTAACAGTTTTGGAAGTATGGCCATTTCACTATATTGGTTCTGTCTATCCATGAACAGGGGATACCTTTCCATTTTCTGATGTCCTCTGATCTCCTTTTTCAAAATAACGTAGTTATCAATGTAAAGGCCCTTCACTTTTGTTAGATTGATTCCTAAGTATTTCATTTTTCTTGATGCTGTTACGAAAACTTTTCTTGATTTCCCTCTCAGTGAATTTATTCATGTACAAGAATGCTATTGAATTTTGAGTGTTGAGTTTGTATTCTGCAACATGACTAAATTTGATTATTATATCTAGAAATCTTTTTTATTTTTTTTGGTACTGGGAATCGAACTCACGACCTAGCGCTTGCCAGGCAGGTGCTCATTCTGCTGAGCTAAATCCCCGCCCCTATCTAGGAATCTTTTGGTGGAGTTTTTGGTGTCTTCTAGTTAGAGTCTCATGTCATCTGCATATAATGATAATTTATGTTCTTTCTTTTTTAAATCCATATTCCTTATATTTCTCTCTCTTGTCTAATTGCTCTGGCTATTTCCAGGACTGTGTTGAACAGGAGTGGTGATAGCAGACATTCTTGTCTTGTTCTTGATTTTAGAGTGAAGGCTTTCAGTTTTTAAACATTTAGTATGATGTTGGTTGTTGGTTTCTCATGGATGGATTTTATGATATTGAGATAAAGATGATCTATTCGTTATTTGTAGGGTTTTTATCATGGATGGGGGTGTGTTGGTCTTTGTCAGATGCTTTTTCTGCATCTGTTGAGATGATCATACTGTTTCCTTTTTTTTTTTTTTTTTGGCGGTACTGGGGATCGAACTCATGACCTTGCACTTGCCAGGTAGGCGCTTATGCCACTGAGCTAAATCCCCAGCCGAGATGATCATACTGTTTTGGTCCTTTCCTCTGTTAAGATAGTGTGTTACATTTATTGATTTGCATATGTTGAACCATTCCTGCATCCCTAGGATGAATAGGACGAGTAGGAATAGGATGAATAGGAATAGGATGAATCCTATTTTGCATGGTACACAATCTTGATGATTTGCAGTGTTGTGTTTGCCAGTATCTTACTGAGAATTTTTGCATCTGTGTTTATTAGGGAAATCGGCCTGTAGCTTTCTCTTTTGGTTGAATCCTTCTCTGGTTTTGGTTTCAGGGTAATGCTTCCTTTCATGAATGAATTTGGAAGTATTGTCCTTTCAATTTCATTAAAGATTTGAAGAATAGTGCATTATTAGATCGTTTCTGAAGGTTTTGTAGAATTCAGCAGTGAACCTATTAGTGCCTGGGTTTTTGTAGCTTTTTAAAAAATTACTTCTTCAGTTTCATTTACTAATTGATTATTTAGAATTTCTGTATCTTGATTCAACTTTTATAAATCCTATGTGTCTAATGTGTTTTGTCTGAATTTTCTGTTCGAGTGTAGGTTCTCAGAGTACGCATTAATGTTCTGATTTTCAGCAGGGTCTGTTGTGCTTTTACCCTTTTCATTCCTAATTACATAGATTTGAGTCTTTCCTGCTTTTGATAAGGTTTGCTAAGAGTTTCTCTATTTTATTTAATCTTTCAAAGAAACAACTCTCTGATTCATTGAGTGTATTGCTTTCTTAGTCTTAGTTGCATTAATTTTTGCTCTGATTTTTATAATTTTCTTCTTTTTATGATCTTTGGACTTAACTTGCTCTTCTTTTGCTAGAAACTTGAGGTTCAACATTAGGTTATTTGTTTGCGCTCAGTCTGTTTTTCTGATATGGAAATTCACTGCTATGCATTTCCCTCATAAGACTGCTTTCATTTTGTCCATAAGTTCCAGTATGTCTATTGATACTATCATCTAATTGCAGAAACTGTTTAATTTCTTCTTTAGTTTTATCTATGACCCATTGGTTGTTCAGGAAGGTGTTACCTAACTTCTATGTGTTTTTGTAGCTTCTTTTGCTGTTGATTTCCAGTTTCATTGCACTAAGATCTGATAGTAGGCATGAGATAATTTCAGTTCCTTTGCATTTTCATAAGCATGTTCTATAAGTTACTATGTGGTCTGTTTTGAAGAAAGACCCATGTGCTGCTGAGAAGAATGTGTGCTCTGCTGTTGAGTGGAACACTGTAGATACCTCTTAAGTCTATTTGTTCAAAGGTTTGGTTCAGCTCTGATTTTTGGCTGATTTTTTTTTTTTTTTTGGTCTAGATCTATTTGTGACAGTGGAATATTGAGGTCTCCCATTTTAATTTTTATAAATACATGTTTTTTTTTCTCTTTTCCTTGTAGATTGTTCCCTTAACATGTTATATAGTGACCTTCTTTGTCTCTCCTGACCAGTCTTGGTTTGAAATCTATTTTGTCTATAAACAGAATATTCCTGCTTTTTTTGGTAGATTTCTGTCACCTGGAGTATTGCACATGGAATATTGTTTTCCATCCTTTAACTTTCAGTTATGCATTTCTGTTTGAGTTGGATGTGTTTCTTGTAAGCAACATATGGTTGAATATTGCTTCCTGAGCCATTCTGTCCATTTGCTTCTTTTGATGGTTATAACTGATAGGTATTGACTTGTCCTTGTCAACGTAGTATTTTCCTGTTGTTGATTCCCGTTCTTTCCCTTCTTTTTAATTGCTTGCCTTGCCTGGTAGATTCATTTTATTGGTATTTTTGAAATTGTCTTGTCTTTTTCTAGAATATCTTTCTGAACTTTTTGGAGTGCTGGTTTGGTTGTCATGAATTTCTTGAAGTGTTTTTTGTCACAGAAGTATCTTCTCCATAAATTTTGAAAGACAGTTTTGCAGGGTACATCAACCTGGTTTAGTGATTGTTTTCTTAAAGGGCTTGAAATACTTTGTTCCATGATCTTCTTTGAAGAGTTTGATTCTGATGGGTTTTCCTCTATAGGTGATTTGTTCCTTTTCTCTAGCAGCTTTTAATGTTCTGTTTGTGCATCACATTTGTGGGATGTAGACTATTATATGCCATGGTGGTTTTTTTTTTTTTTTTTTCCTGACAATGGCTAATTAGAGCTCTAGATATCTTGCTTACCTTATGTTAAATTATTTTCCCATGCTTGGTAAGAAGTCTTTTATTTGTTGATTGCTAACTGCAACCCTGTCTTCTAGATCTGATATTCCGTGTTTCCATTGACTAATTATCCTATGAATACTTCCAATAGAATTTTTAATCTCCTGGGTATTGTTTAAATCTGTTTTACAAGATCGAATTATTTACTGTGGTGGGCACTCATTGTTTGTATAACTGTCTTAAGCTCCTCTATTTTATCTGTATCTACTCTATGGTCTCTATCCTTCATTGTGGTCATCACCTCTTTAATAATCTGTGTAATTGTTTGTTTGTTTTTATAGAGACTTACTCATCTACTTTGTTACTTTCACAGCTACCATTTCAGAAAGTTCAGCTGGGTAGCTTTTGATTTCTTCCACCTCAATGTCTCCTGGATTTGCCTTAGACCAGCTGGAGGTGTGGCGTTTCATTTTACTCCATGTTTTTTCATTGTTTGTTTTCTGCGTTGATGCTTGAAAAGTGCTAGTGGTAGGTGGTTTTATTGCGTATTGAGGCCTCTTTAGGAAAGGGCGACTTTTCAGAGCTGTCTTCTGGACGTGGCTGACTGCTGGCCTTTGGGTCTGTCCCAGGACCCTGCTGCTTGTTTCTTTAGGAAGCAGTGAGTGCAGCCTGTCGGGCCTGGACTGTATGGTTCTTTGGTACTGGGCTGTAGTGTGCTTTATTTCCCTCAGACTTTCCAGGTATCCTCTTACAGGAAGATTTCACAAGTTTAAGAAACTAGTGAAGAAGACAGGAAGGAAAGAATGAAAAACAAAAACAGACAAAACAAAAAAGTTACATATATGTTGACCCTTACAAAGAAACTAAAAACAATCAATGAAAAAAAATAACCAAATGAACAAAATCTTAAAGAAGGAAAAGAGTTTCTCTATGATTTCAAACCTGTGATTATCTCCTGGGATCTATGTTTTTGTGGCTGTGTCCCTTTCAAGTTGTGACTATGCTTTTGCTGGTAGACAAAGCAGGCAGTTAGAGCCCAGATCCATGCTGGATAATCCCAGCAAACCGGCAATAGGATTAGGGTATGCTGTTGGTTTTGGGACTTGAAAACCCACAGAAGTTGAGACGGAACCTGATGTCCGGTCATGACTTTGGGACCTCAGTCATTTAGCGTGTAACACTCTGGGGGTCTCTAGCTGGTCTGCCCACAGCTCCTTGACCGTGCATGTCTCCCCTGATTGTACCTTACCTAGTCACTGTGAAGCCAGCCTTCTCTGCAGCTTCTCTGAACCCCCGGCTCAGTGGGCTCCTCCCTAAGTGGTCCTGACCAAGTGTGCTTTCCAGGCAACACAGCAGCTGCTTGGGCTGGAGTCACTCACTACCTGTTGTGGTGCACAGCATTCCCCGTTCTGGCGTGTTTCTCCACAAAGGACTCTGAAGGTGTCACTTTCACTGTGTCTCTATAGATTGGCTCTTCCTATCTCCTACTATGAACCAGGCAGCAGGGAGAAAAGTGCTGGCTGTCTCTGTCTTTTCTGTAGTGTGGTCTGTCTCTTCAGTTTCTCTATAGGCTTCAGTTTCCCTTCAGGCCCTTCCTGGGTTCCAGGGATCCACTGCTCTCTTCTCCTTCCCAGGTTGCCGTTTTCCAGTGTTGCATTCCACATCTTGGAGAGGCCGATGTGTTACACGATTCCATGTAATCAGTAGCAGGGTGCTTATTTCCTACCTTTGCCTGTACTCGACAGTTCAGGCCTAGAGCCATTGAGCAGCTGTCCACCACAAACAAACTGTGGAGGTTATCTCTGCAAAGGTGTGGATAGGTGTAGGGAGCCACAGAGTTTAAGAGTGAGGGTGCTTTCACACACGGCATAGTCCAGTGGGGTCAGCTCAGCCCATTATAGGTACAGTGCAGGGGAGAAGAGAAAGAGAACTATGGGGTCCTGGTTACACATGGAAGTGGGCAACCATTGTATGAGGGAGAATGCGGTAATAGGATCCTGGTGTGCCAAGAAGCAGAGGAGTTCAAGTGTGGCAAGAGAAACCTGGGACAGTGCCTGTGTTCTGAACTAAGACTGCGGTACTACTATGAATGTAACCTGTATAGACGTGGGAATAAACTCACAGAGTACATTGTAAAAAATTGGTCCTTCTGAAAATGGACTTTCCATCCTATTTAATATGCAAGAGCAATTTGGGTTGTTGGCGGTATTACACTGTTTTAATGCTGCTTCTTATAGAGAGTTACCAAAGTCTTGTGCCTTTCTTGGCCAACTAGAGAAGGCCTGTTGGCCAGTTAGGGGTGTGCAAAATCCTAGGAGGCATACTTTGCTCTTCTGGTGTGTTCACCAGATTAGAGTGTGTTCACAGCTAGGCCACACAGGAAGTTGGTGTTTGGCGAGGTGATCAACCGATACTGAGTATTGAACAGTGACAGGAAGACGTTGGCATTTGTGGGTTCACTGGCCCTGGTATCCAAGTTTCTCTTTTTCTGGTTCATTTACTGCATTTAGGTGAGGTGTATACATGGGGTGACAATGATGAGGGACAACTAGGAGATGGAACAACAAATGCCATCCAGAGGCCTCGCTTGGTAGCCGCTCTTCAGGGTAAGAAAGTCAACCGCGTGGCCTGTGGCTCAGCGCATACCCTCGCCTGGTCAACCAGCAAACCTGCCAGTGCTGGCAAGCTCCCTGCACAGGTGAGTCCTGGTGGAGAAGGTGGTGAGGAAGGAGTTGGGCCCTGCATGTTGGCAGTCCCATGCAGATTCTTGCTAACCAACATCATATGTGTATCCGTGTGTCATCCTCTCTTCTGCTTCTCATAAACTACACAGATTTATTTTGTAGTATATATCTCACATGTTTGGGGTTTTTTGTTTCTTGTTTTTCCTGGTAGCAGAGATTTAACCCAGGGCCTTTGTACAGAGCTACATGCCCTGCCTTTTTTATTGTGAGACAGGGTTGCACTAAATCATTGGATTGTGCAGGGTGGGCTCAGACTTGTGGCCTTGCAGCCTTAGCCTCTTGCAGTGTTGGGGTTACCAGCGCACACCACCACGCCTGGCTTACATGTTGCTTAGTAAATATATTTCTGTGCACTGATACTTTCATTTTTCATTATTTACATTATTTGGTTCATTCAAACTCCCCAACATGTTATTCTAAATAAGTTTTGCAAACCAAATGCAGAAATTGTAGTGCTACTGTTTTTTTTTAAATTTTATTTTTAAAGGGGGTAAAACTAAACACAACAAAACAGAACAGAACAGGACATAAGAAAGCATAAATTTCAAAGCTAGACAACCAGAGATCTTCACTATGTGTCATATTGTCTCTTGTTTTCTTCCAAATGGTTGTCCTTATCTTTGCATATGGGGAAGCTCATACTAAATAACATAGCCAGTCTTTTCACAAGATGTGTAGTTCACTCGCTCCCACTTGCTAAGCAGGGGGGAGGGGGAAGGAGGACACAGGGCTGGGGACCGGACAACATGAGATGTCTGATTCTCAGCCCACACACCGGCAGGATCACAGCTTCCCCCTAGAGAGGAGAGGAGTTCTTTGTTCTCCCAGCACCCCAAGTCAATCGCACCGTGCAGGTCCCGACACGCCAGGATCTCTCTCCTTCGGGCTGCTGAAAGTCTGCCACACTCTCAGCCGCTCCCCAGAGAGGGGAGGAGTTCCTTGTTCTCCTGGCACCCTGAGTCAACCGCACGGTGCAGGTCCTGAGGCACCAGGGTCTCTCCCCTGCAGGCCCCCTGAAGTCTGCCACACTTACCTGCTATTTCTTGCTGATGAATTGACCATTCCATTTCCAAAGTTCTGAAATGGCCAACAGACCACAGAAAGAATTCTTTTTAGGCTCCTGTTTGAAACCAGCAGCTACAGCGATCTGCTGGCCTTGCTTCTAGTGCTACTGTTTTGAAGGAAAGTTGGGTTTTTTTTTTGGTCTTGGGATTAGACTCACAACCTCATGCTTGCCAGGCAGGCACTTGTGCTGCTAAGCTAAATCCCTGGCTGGAAAGTTTTTTGTTTTCTTTTTTCCCCCTAGAATCTGTTTAAAAACTGTGGCTTTCCTGGTTATTTGATATCTAAGTTGACATCGCCTAGTTTAATATTTCAGGTCCCCATGGAGTATAATCACTTGCAAGAAATTCCCATCATTGCCCTGAGGAACCGGCTGCTGCTGCTGCATCACATCTCAGAGCTCTTCTGCCCCTGCATCCCCATGTTCGACCTGGAGGGCTCTCTGGACGAAACTGGACTTGGACCCTCTGTTGGGTTTGACACTCTTCGGGGGATTCTGATATCCCAGGGAAAGGTATTTTTGTAGAAATCTTTACATAGGCAGCTCTGGTGTTTTTAGCAGATTTTAATCCAAAAATGCCAATCCTGGAATGTAGACTATAGAATCCATCTCACTATTGACCTTGCCAGCCTATGTTCTCAGTACTTAGAATGTATATATGAACAGTCAAACATCTTTTTGACTTTTTATTAAAAATTAATAGTGTGGCGCTACAGCTGGTAATCTCTTTGTCCCCCACCCCAAAAGGACAGGTGGAGCCTTCACTCACTGAGTAGTTCTCTGCCCGCCTGCCATCTGGGCTTCCTGGCAAGTCCCACCCGGACTCCAGTGGTTTGTTCTCCGGGGATGTCCAGCAGAGGGCGCTGTGAGCTACAGATGGCTTAGACAGAAACCCTGCCAGGGTGCGTGAGGTAGAAACCTTGCCCAGCGATAACTGTAACCGGCGAGGGGAGAGTTAGGAGTGAGAATCTGAAACTCATGGGCAGGTTTTGACCCACTAGCATTTTTAATAATTAGATCTTTCTAGCAATGGAGCCCCGATTCATAAGTCACAGGGTAACCACTCTTCAGGGTAAGAAAGTCAGCCATGTGGCTTGTGGCTCAGCTTCCAGTATTTGAAAGTTGTCAGGTTTCTTGTCAAGTTGTCAAGCCACTTGTGAAATGGTTTGTAGCAGAGGGATCTTTGTGTAGGAGAAAATGTATAGAAAGGGTTTGAAGATCTCTAGTCCTGAAGAGTCTGCAATTCTGTGATATATTTTTTTGTCGAAGAGTGTGATTTATTCTTAATGCTATAGTGAAGTTTAAATGGTTTGGAGACCTGTCCAAACAGGTGTTTGTTTTAGGATTGGCTTTATTCACATTCGGCTAGCTTGGTTTTTGCTGAGCAGGACAGGTGTATGTGTCTTGGACGTGTGCCTGTGGGTCCTGAGTGATGTGGGTTATATTAGAGGATGAGAGCCTTTCTCAGTTGGTGGGAGCAGGAAGACTTGTGCCCCTGAAATCCTCTTCCTCTGTCGGGGTGGCCACCTGCTCCTGAGCCCTGTCCACTGCACCATGGGCACACAGGTGTCTCTCGGAGTGTGGCTGCAGCGTGTTCTCTCCCTGCTCTGGCTGGACCTGAGGACTCCTTGACCCAGGGCTGCCTTGTGGCGTGGTTAGTGCACTTGTGCTCTGATGGGGAGCCTGTCCTTGTAGCCCTGAGTCAGGTGTGTGAGGCCCTGGCCCTCACTATTCTGTATCCAGCGCTCCCTGGGCCCTGCCTTGCCTCCTGTCAGCCCATGTGGTGCAGTGCCACACTGCTCCCCTGTGGCCTAACAGCCTGAGAGAGAGGATGGTGAGCCTGTTCTTCGGAAGTCTGGTTTTCAGGAACTGAAAATTTTAAACCAAACAGTGACATGATTTCTTTGTTGGCTGATGCTTTCTCCATCAGATTCTAAATTTTCTCCATTTGACACATTTTAGGAAGCAGCTTTCAGAAAAGTAGTGCAAGCAACTATGGTGCGAGATCGTCAACATGGTCCTGTGGTGGAGTTGAACCGAATCCAGGTAAGACTTGGAGGCCGGCGGCCAGTGTGGCAGTCTGACGTGGTGCTTGGATGTTGTGGGAAGAAGTGAGTACTCGTGGTTGGTCCTCGCTGTGTACTCGGACCTCACACAGCAAGGCTGTGCACTTCCCGTGATGCTGAGGCTCCCAGATGCCAACGTCGGTGTTCCTTTGGCGGGGGGGTACTGGGGATTGAACTCACGACCTCACGCTTGGCAGGCAGACACTTATGCCAGTGAGCTAAATCCCCAGCCCATCAGTGTTCTTATAACAGAAAAAAGACTTCTTTCCGATAACTCAAAAGCATGAATGCAGAGAAGCAAAGGGAAGAATAGAAATCAGCCCTATTCCCACCATGTAGAGTAGCTGCTTCTGTGCCATCTATGTGTGGAGGGGTGTGTATTCGTTATAGCAAAGCTGGGTTACTCTTGTAACTTGCTGTATGTCCACTTAATGCTTCCTACCTCTTGTGCTATACTCGGATTCTGTGGGGTCACCTGTGTTTCAGTCCTTTTTTTTTAAATCAGTACGGGGATTGAACTCAAGACCACACACGTGCAAGGCAGGCACTTGTACCACTGAGCTAAATCTCCTCACCTGTGTTTCATAGTGACCTGCTGCTCTCGTGCTGAGGACTTTGCCCGAGTTTACTCTGGGGGCACCTCCCGTGGGGTGAGAAGACTTTGCCCCTTTCCTGATACAGGCAGGGCTGTTACTGGGCATCTTCAGTCACCCCTTCAAGTAAATTATGAGAAGTAGAGTCTCCAAAGCCTTTGGTGCGTACATCAGTCACAGATTGTGACATTTCACGTTCCTGCTGGGCTCACACTCTCCCTCATTCTGGGACTTTTCAGTTTAATAGGCTAGAATTACTAAGGCTGTCTCAGAAGAAATGAAAAGCAGGCCATTTCTGAATCTATATTGCTGTCAGGTATATGCAGACCTAACAGTTTACAAAATTAATTAAAAATAAAGAGGAATTCCCGTGACTGATTATGATAATGTGTAGCATTTGACATTTAATACACAAATGAAGTTGGCTTTGCCTCTTGGATCGGAAACAGCCATGAAGAACAAATTCTTTGTTTCTGAACCTTTTTATTAACACATGATTTTTACCCTGATGTTGATTCCATGACTAGGAATTTTTTCAGAGTTATACTTGAGGGCATTTTGAATTAAGATAGCAAGCTCTTGTCCTTTGTTGGACAGCGCATGTGACCGCATTGGTAGAACTGGTCTCTCCACTAACGTCAGAATAACAGATTATCAGAGTCAGCCAGTTCCACAGATAAAAGGGTTGTTTAATTAGGTTCATAAAAAAGCTTTTATTTTCCCACCTTGGATGACCACTTATAAACTTTGTGAGTTAAGGACAGCCAGTGACTAACACATCATCCAATGTAAACACTGGGGCATTCCTGGGCCAGTCACTGCCTCAGCAGACACTGGCTCCTCAGTGCCAGGACACACACATGGGGTCCAAGGCTGGAAGGCGTCATGAAGCCTTGACCATCTCTACCAAGCTGGGCATGTGCTTCTGCGTTTCTCTCTTGTGTTTTCAAGAGTCTTCCTTTCCTTCGCGTCTTCATATCCCTCGCATTGTGTTACAAAACTGTTTCCCACATGTCTGGAAGAGCATGCTGGATAAATGGCAGATTCTGTCAGGGCTTTCACAAAGAAGGGAGCCAGCCTTCACCAGTGTGGGTGAGGGCTGACCGTGGGCTGCTGGGGCTCCGGGCACCATGGCCAGGCAGCTGCACTTCAGGGCCTTGTGGTCTCTTCTGAATCCAGCGAGTCTCCACAGGTGGAAGTAGGTGCGCCTTTGACTAAAATAAGAGTGTGAGGGAAACTTGC
This sequence comes from Dolichotis patagonum, assembly GCA_004027295.1. Classification (NCBI taxonomy): domain Eukaryota; kingdom Metazoa; phylum Chordata; class Mammalia; order Rodentia; family Caviidae; genus Dolichotis; species Dolichotis patagonum. The sequence continues at coordinate 19,512 of PVJX010022310.1, forward strand.
AGTGACTCAAGGGTGGACTCAGGGTACCAGCTCTGAGCTGGAGCTGCAGCGTGGCACCTCTGCTGGTCCAGCAGGGCAAGTTCCTCCTGTTGTTTGGGGGAGAAACTGAGGGTAGGTGCCCCCTACGAGTTGGTGTGGCCAACTGCGGAGAAGACAGCACAGTGGTTGGACAGGAAGCTGTGACAACTGTGACACTCCGGACATGCTCCTTTTTCTTTTTGTAGCTCAGTCTCCTGGGAATAATGCATACCTTAAAGAGTAGCTGTGCGATTCAAAGGTTCAGAGAAAAGTTCTTTCTGTAGGACACTTTTTTTTCAATATGGGGCTTGAACCCACAGCCTTGCACATGTAGGCAAGTACTAACTGAGGTATGTCCTCAGTCCTTTTTAGATTTGTATTTTGAAACAGGGCCTCATTGAGGAACCCAGGCCTTGAATTTGAAATCCTCCTGCCTCAGCCTCCTAAGAGCTAGAATTCATCTGAATTTTTGTCATTCTTACATTGTTACTCTTGATTATGGTTAGTTATACTATAAGGAGAATTACCTGTTTAAAGTCAACCTAAAACTACTTAGTTTAAGTTTAAGGTGGTGAGGGCTTCACAGGAAAAGTTAACATAAAATTACTACTTTTTTCTTTGCCTTTTTTTTCCTTTGGTACCGGGGATGGAACTCATGCCCTCACACTTGCCAGGCAGGTGCTTGTGCCAAACCCCCGGCCCTCTTAGACTGAGCTCCCCGGTGACCCTGAGGCACGGCCAGCGCTGAGAACTGTAGGAAGAGCTGAGCGCACGCTGGCCCAGAAGTCCTTGTGTCGACAGCCCAGGTGTCAGGGGGAGAAGTGTGAGCGTAGGACGTGCTGGGCTGTGTGGGGCAGCGCCAAGGCCCAGAGGCGGCACGGCCGATGAGCGGGGGAGGCTCTTTGGTCTGAGCACTGTGTCCGTGCTGGTCCACGGCAAGAGGTTGCTTGGAGCTTCATGCGGCTGGGGCCGTGGAGTGAAAGCCGTGGGGCAGGTAAAGGTCTGCTTGCTCCGAGTGAATGGGGCGGTGTCCAGGGTCCCTGTTGGGGTGTACCGAGCCATGTGGGCTGAGTGGGTCCGTTGCTGGTGTCTGGGTGGCACCCTGTGAGGCCTCTGGCTGTTGCCTGGGGAGGAGATGTGGCGGTGACCTCAGGTCCCATGAGGCTCCTGGCATGGCAAGGGGAGGAAAGTCAGTTGTGGAGCCAGAGAAGGCTCGGCGGGAAGGAGGCTGAGTTAGCTGGTCGAGCCCTGAGTCCCCGTGGTGCTCTTGGTGGCTGGGAGGGGTGCGTACTGTTTCCTGCAACTCTCCCCATGCTGGCTCTGTGCGTGGGGGTCATTTCTGTCTCCTAGGCGCCGTCAGACAGTGGGGGTGAGTGTGTGAAGCTGGAGGAGCCAGTGTCCCTCTGCAGATGCACCCTGTTTGGGGCGTCTGCTGAGCAGTGGCTTATTTTCTCCCCTCCAGGTCAAACGCTCCAGAAGCAAAGGTGGCTTGGCCGGCCCTGACGGCACCAAGTCTGTCTTTGGGCAGATGTGTGCCAAGATGAGCTCCTTCAGTCCCGACAGCCTCCTCCTCCCTCACCGTGTCTGGAAGGTCAAGTTTGTAGGTGAGAACTTGTCCTGTTTGGGAGAGCCTGCAGCTGCCGGGAGGGCAGACCCCAGGCAGAGGGGCGCTGAGCACTGGCCTCTGGTGGTGGCCCGCACATCACTGTGTCCCCTCCCTCAGGCGAGTCTGTGGATGACTGCGGAGGCGGCTACAGCGAGTCCATAGCGGAAATCTGTGAGGAGCTGCAGAACGGACTCACACCTCTGCTCATCGTGACGCCCAATGGGAGGGACGAGTCCGGGGCCAACCGTGACTGCTACCTGTTCAACCCGGCCGCCAAGGCGCCCGTGCACAGCGGCATGTTCCGCTTTCTGGGTGAGCGCTTTGTCCTGGGAGCGAAAATAGAACTTTTCAGAGTTTAACTTGAACTTGTGAGATCTTTGCCTGTAAAAGTATTTTCTCGTATTTTCTCTGTGATTCCCTGATGGTATGGTTGAGTCTGCCTCACGTTGAGGTTGTGGTGACGGTGAGCCTTCAGAAGCACGGCCGTCCCAGAACAGGGCTTCCAGGTGCACTGGAAGCTCCTAGGCACTCCGAAGATCAGAAGTGCTGTGTCTGTGTACTCTAAATGTATCTGAAACTCAGAATCAGGCACGCCCGGGTAGGCTGGGCAGTGAGCTGACCTCTGGTGCCCTCTGTTCCTGTGAGTGCTTGGAGGGCTCTCGCGCGCGCGCTCGCGCGCGCGCTCTCTCTCTCTCTCTTTCCCTCTCTCCCCTTCTCTCTCTCCTTCTCTCTCTCCTCTCTCCTTCTCTCTCATCCTGTGGCTGCTCCGACACCCACCTCCTTGGAGAAGCTCTAGCTCTGCTTTGCCTTCTGAGGAATGGGAATTGCTTCATTGTGCTTATTAGTCTTAAGTGTGGAAAGACTGAGGAAGTGCTAGGGCCAGAAGGGAATTATGAATTTTGCATCGGGCATGGTGTGTTAAGGGTGAACTTAGGCCACTGAGTTTAGGTGCTGTTGGCTTGAAAGGCCCTGGGCCCTCCATGCAGGGCAGGTACTCTGTGCCTGTCTGAGCTGGAGCTCCCCATGTGCACTACAAGTGTCTTCTGTGTCTTCTGCATGAGCAGGAGTGCTGCTTGGCATCGCCATCCGAACTGGGAGCCCCCTGAGCCTCAACCTTGCGGAGCCTGTGTGGAAGCAGCTGGCGGGGATGAGCCTCACCATTGCAGACCTCAGTGAGGTGACAGCCTGGGCCCTGGGGGGGCTGCAGTCTTCCCAGGGGTCGGTTCGGGTATCTGCTGACTCATAGCTGGCAGCTGTCTGGTCACAGAGCATCTGTGTCTGTGAGACCGAGTGGCGCTGGGGACGCGGCAGATGTCTGTGTGGGCTCTGTTGCTGGTGCAGCCTCCTCACCTGAGGGGGGTCACTCCTTCCCTGTGTGGAGCTGAGCCTGTGGTGACAGCAACACCTCGTGCTCCAGGGGAGGACCTGATGCAGCAGCCATAGCTGGGCCCTCCCTGTGGCTGCCCTGCCACTCATGAATGGCTTTAGGAGGGATTGTCAGGCAGTTGCTGTTGTTATTATTTTTATACGTAAAAGAAGACAATTTATTTGACAGTGGGAGGGAGAAGGATGACAGATAGCTACTCAGGAGAAGCAGGGAGAATTTGAAAATGAATTGCTCCTGTTTTTAAGAGCTCTGTTGAATTAAGAATTATTTCCTCAGCTTCTTGGCAAAGTGTTTTTTGTAGCTTTCCTTTGTTTCTCCATGCGTGCTATACACTTACATCCTCCCGGTCTACCCTGAGGCAGACCGAAGCCCACTGTGACTGACCGGGTTTGGGATGGCCTGCAGCCTGAGATGCAGGAAAACCTGGGTTCAACACAAAAACTCTTTCTCCTTGAAGGTCGATAAAGATTTTATTCCTGGACTCATGTACATCCGTGACAACGAAGCCACCTCAGAAGAGTTTGAGGCCATGAGCCTCCCCTTCACGGTGCCGAGTGCCAGCGGCCAGGATATCCAGCTGAGCTCTAAGTACACACACATCACCCTGGACAACCGCGCGGAGTATGTCCGGCTGGCAATAAACTACAGGTCTGTGGTCATCTCCTTGATCGCTCTGACTTCCTAAAGAGCAGGCATTGTAGGACATGGCTGTTTGGATGTCTGCATTTTTAAAGAAAAGTCACGTATAGCAAAATGCTAATGGATTTGCGTTCACCTTCTGCTGATCCCTGTCACAAAGTAAGCAAGAGTCAAACTGTTCTCATTGAGGTCCTGAAGTGAGCACACACTGCTAGCAGCCCGCCCTGCGGGAGCTGTGTGTCCCTGTGTGTGATTGTTCAGTGCTGCAGGGACAGGGTGTGTCTGGTCAGTGCATGCCTTTGGTGTGCAGCTCCAGACACGCAAGTGGATGACACACCACTGCTCCTGAGGCTCGGTCGTGCTGTCAGATGCTTGCAAGGTGCCTTGTCCGGGCCCTGCGTGCCTGGGGTCTTGGAGTGCTGGACTGGTTGTGGGCAGGTGTTGAGCCTGCCTTGGTGCCAGGAACAGTGTCTGCCCTGAAGTTGCACAGCGCCCTGGCCCTGGGGCCCATAGATGGGCTTCTCACCCCTTTTATCCTGCAGAATCTTACTCTGCCTTGCTGGGTTCCCTGCATATGCTGAGAGTGGTGTCTAGGAGTGTGTACAACAGTCGTCAGCCACCAAAGATAGATTGTATGTTGTAGTCTAGATGAACTCACTGTTGTGAGAAGCTCCCTTGTGCCGGGGCTGCAGGTGCACACTTTGTTGCCTGAAGTCATTCCTCTCAGTCATTCCCAGCTGTGATGCCAGGGGCGGCGGGTGGCGGGGCAGGCTTGGTAGGCTTGGTGTCAGCAGAACAGTGAGTGCCACTAAGGGTGGAAGTATGATGCGAGCTCTTTTCTTTCAGACTCCATGAGTTTGATGAACAGGTGGCTGCTGTCCGGGAAGGGATGGCCCGTGTCGTACCGGTCCCCCTTCTGTCTTTGTTCACTGGATATGAGCTGGAGACGATGGTACGCTGGCTTCTGTGTGACACTGCCCTGCAGGTGCCTTCCGAATAGTGGCTCATCTATCAAGGTCACCAGTTAATTTCTTAATTAAAAGTTAATTTCTACATTTAAAAGCCAAGGTATCACGGTGTTAAATGAAGTCACAGTAAGTGTGTGGCCCTTTCTAGTCAGGACACATCAGGTTCTAGTTTAGGACTGTGTTTGCGTCCACGTGGGGCTTTCTCTTACCCCAGAGGATAGACAGGGCAGATTCTCACACAGACAAGAAGTGCCAGGGAGCCAGCCAGCCCTGACAGAGTGTCTCTCCGCAGGTGTGTGGCAGCCCAGACATCCCGCTGCATCTGCTAAAGTCAGTGGCTACGTACAAAGGCATCGAGCCTTCTGCTTCCCTGATCCAGTGGTTCTGGGAGGTGATGGAGTCCTTCTCCAACACAGAGCGTTCCCTCTTCCTTCGCTTCGTATGGGGCCGGACGCGGCTGCCCAGGACCATCGCTGACTTCCGGGGCAGAGACTTCGTCATCCAGGTGGGCTCCTGCGGGCCTCTAGGGCCCTGGGCTGACGGCAGCTGAGGTGGTGTGCCCCTTGCACATGACCCTGCAGTCAGTTGAAAGCAAGACTCTTGTTTCTTTATGGAAACGAGAGTGGAAAACATCCGACTTCTCTGACTTGAGGGCTCAAGTTTCATCGTCATATATTTTGGATGCTGATCTTTCACCAGAGCGTACTCCTGTTTTGTTTTGTTTTTGTTCTTGGAGACAAGGTCTTGCTGTATAGTTGAGGCTGTCCTTGAACTCACTACGTAGCCCAGACTGGCCTTCAACTTGTGATCCTCTTGCCTTAGCTTCCCAAGTACTGGGGTTACACTGGGGCTATGTCAGCATATTCTAGAATCTGAATGCACACATTATATCAAGTGTTCGTTTGGTTCTTTGGTTGCATCAATGTAATCACTAAATATTTTAATAACAAAAAAAATGAGACTGTTTATCAGGTTGAAAACAAGAGTTTTACAGTGGGTCCATTTCAGTGGTCCAGTGGTCAGAAACAAGTTCAGTTTACCTTCCAGCCACTGAGAAGGAAAGAGCTAATGTTCCCGTCTGTGCCTGAGGTCCTGGCAGTAGTCTAGCCTTGGAGGCTGGACCAAGCAGGGGGTCCACTCTGCTGGTACCCTTACACCTGTGCTGGGTTTTAGGATTATCTTTGAGAGCCCATGTTGTTTTCCTCTCAAACAGTAGGTAGTTGCTAGATCTGACTTGTAATTCCTCTCTCTCCTGGTACCTTACTGTGCAGTGCCCAGCTATGAGGGGGTGGACTGCTGGAGAGCTCCGTCATGGGTCAGGTTTCAGCTGAGCCCCACCTCATGCCAGGGCCAGCCTGCCAGACGGAACCCCACCTGTGGGTGGCATGACCCTCCCATTGGGCCTTTCATAGGAATGACTAGGAAGAAATAATCAGCAATCACTATTTTTCACTACAAATGAGTCCTAGGAGTCAGTTATTCTTTTTTATTTCTAAAATTGGCTGGTATCTGTTTTTTGATGCTCCCTTGTTCATAGCCAAAAGTAAGGTTTTCCCGAAAAGCAGGGGCCTAATGAGGGCGGTGAAATGACCTGGTGGTTTTCCTTGTTCGCGTGTAGTCTCTGATTATGTCACGTCTCTGGCCCTAGGTACTGGATAAATACAACCCTCCCGACCACTTCCTGCCCGAGTCCTACACCTGCTTCTTCCTGCTGAAGCTGCCCAGGTACTCCTGCAAGCAGGTGCTGGAGGAGAAGCTGAAATACGCCATCCACTTCTGCAAGTCCATCGACACGGATGACTACGCGCGCATCGCGCTCACCGGGGAGCCGGCGGCCGACGACAGCAGCGACGACTCCGACAACGAGGATGTGGACTCGTTCGCCTCGGATTCCACGCAGGACTATCTGACAGGGCACTGAGAAGGGGACGCGCTGTCCTGGAGCGGGCAGCTGCAGGGCGTCCAGTGTGTCCACTGAGAAGTGTGGTGCTCGCAAGGCAGGGCCACTGCCTGCCCGCTGTGACTGAGTAGTGAGTAGAGCGGCGATGGAGGTCAGCCTGCACGCGGGACAGGGTTGGACTTTGGGTCTTTATTTTTGAGGCTTTGAAGGGTCTCACCCCATAATGCTGCATTACATAGAAGACCCTGCGTTTACTATGGCGCGTAAATGTTTATATAAACACTGAATTGCAGTGCCGCAAAATGAATAAAGCCTTTTTACTTGTGGGTGCAATAGATTTCCCTCCCACTTTTTCCTTCCTTTCAAGTGTCGTACATCATCTTGATTGTATATTGAAAATACTGTGTAACAGTTAAATCGTATTATACATATTTCAACTAATTTTACTCTGAATTCGTTTATTAAAAGCTTTTTGGACATTAAATGCCCAGTATTATTTGAATGCATCCAGAGATTATTTAAACCAGAACTAAAAAGACTGTTTTATTGCCCCTTCTTCACAAGTATATCTTCTATCATGGAAAATGTATTATATATAATGTGTGTGTCATGTATATGCTGAAATTTTAATGCCCTATAAATAAAACATCTGTCACCAAAGTGTAGGCTGAGCTTTCTTACCCAGTTACACTAGCACTGGTATATGTACTAGAACCAAAAAGTAAAGCCCAGTCTTTGATACATCGGTAGTTAAGCCCGTCCAGTCTTACTTTCCCCTTTTTTTGTCACAGCCAAACAAGCTCAGTGACAGAAGGAAGTTCCAGGGCAGATGGTTAGTGTCGGGATCCAAGAGGCTTGCGAGCCTCTTCTCTGACTCCTTAGCTCATGGTTCATCTGCGTATTCCTTTTTCATTGCTGTCGATTTCTGAGATGGGGCCTCACTAGTTCAGGTGGCCTTGAACTAACCACGTAGTCTCATCTGGCCTCACACTTTGTGGCGGTCCTCCTGCCTCGGTCTCCTGAGTGCTGGGGTTACGGCTGTGCGCTCCCACCCCCAGGTCTTTCCTCGTCCTGGGTCACAGAGGTGCTTGGTGGACTTGAGTTTTCTGTATGGCGAGCTCCCCACAGAGGGAAGGACGGGAAGGGCTGGGGAAGAGCTGGCTGCCAGGCCTCTGTGCACCGGAGCTTGGTTAAAGGGAACCTGATGGAGGCCTTGTGTTTTCTTTCGTTGTGTAGTGAGGATGTTGGTGTTGACTCCGGGGCACACTGAGCCGTGTGCCCTGCCCTGCCCTCTGCCACTTAGTTCAGTTTCTGTGTTGAGGTGGTGTCTCCTGAGGCCTCTTGAGTTGCTCAGGCTGGGTTGACCTTGCTGTCTTCCTGCCTCACACCCGCTGAGAATTCGTATTTCATGTGAGGAGACAGTTTCTTTCCGCTGGAACATGAAGTTCAGCACTGGTGTGGAAAATCCCAGGAAGGGAGGTTACACATAATCCAGCTGGTGAGCGTTGGAATTGCTCCTGGTTCCCCTGGGCTGGGTGGTACTGTTTTACAGTCACCAGCTCTTTGTTACCAGTCAGCTTTTGGTGCATCACAGAAGCGTCCCCGGAGGCCATGAGGTGTTTCTCAAGTGTCTGGCTCAGCTGGCCTTGGCCGGACGGTTCTGGATTGCAGGAAAGCAGGGCTCTGCCTCACAGGTCTCTCCCAGGCTCAGGCCTGGCGCAGCTGTGGTGACAGCCACTTGCAAACAGGGTCACAGCTGCACTGCCACCCCACCCACATTCTTTTGGTCAAAACCTGTGTTGTTTAGATCTCTGGTTCTTTAAGGTCTTATCTGAGGAGTCTGGTTCCTCCCAAGTATCTCAGAAGTCCTTCCCCAACTACATAGGAATGAGGCCAGTTTGTTTGGGTACATACGGATGTACATACTGATCACATTCATCATAATTTGTATCCATACATGACACTGAAAGGTTCTTGCCCTAGAATAAAGTCCTGTATAGTTACGGCGGTGGTCTAATGTGGCGGAAGGCCAGAGTGGGAACACTTACATCTTCCTGCTGCTTCTTCAGCCCTAATTGCAACTCCCCTTCCTGTTTGCCAGCTAAGAAAATTCCAATCAGCTCCTTGCACGTCATCAATGCCCACCCCAGGCACCACCCCCACTCAAAGGTTACATATGTCCTATACCTCATATTCTGGTCGAAGGAGACAGCCCAGCCGCCATGGGTCATGCTGCTTCCCACGTCCTCACCTCAATAAACCTGTTCTTTTTGTACTTTTACTTCTCTATTGTGCCAGAATAATCTTAATATTATGATGCCTTGAGACTCAGATGGCAGAGTGCATTAACTCTTGGGAGCCACTCCCAGTTTGAGCTCCCCTGCCTATGAACCACCTGTTTTTTCCTCCAGGACTGTTTACTTGCTGCCACTAATCCACATGCAGCAGTGACCTTCCTCACTCATCACAGGTGAGCTGTCACGTGGGGTTTTCTGTTTCCGTTCCTAAAGTCTGCAAGCTTGTGGTCAGAAAACCTATCCTTGCCATCCCTGGACAGGGACATCAGTTTTCCCGTTCCTTGGGCAGCATAGCCTGAGGAAAACTTAATTTTTGTTCCCTGGGACCCCACCCTGCACTCACCGGTGAGGGCTGATGCGAATGGGTGTTGGGACTTCCCGTGTCACACTTTCAGAACAAGTGAAGACCACTTTTGATAGGTGTGATCCAGGACAGCTTCCACATTCCTTGGGGAGGGGGAGCTCTCACATTCGAGGCGAAGTTGTTCTCTTAGCTCACTTATAATTTGGTCATAGGGAAACCATTTCCTGTCCCCCAAAAAACACACTCGGGTGCCTGGTTCGTTACCTTGGTGCTCTTGGCCTCAAAAAGGCTATAAAAACCAAAAAGCTGATCTTTTATTTATGCTTTTGTCACAATGGCAGCAAGTTGGCAGAGAGCCTTCATTTTTAGGCCTTTTTTACTTTGAGGACGTGTCTTTCACTCTGTCTTATATAATGGCCCAAATACTTCTGGCTCACTCTGCTCCACCAGGAACTCTCCCTCCCTCCCCACCGGACCCCTTAGAGGACCCTTTAGATGATGCGTCTCCTGTCTTTATGGCTCCTCCTATGCACCTCCCAGACCAAATCCTGCAGCTTTCTCAGCCAGAGGTTTCTGTGCCCACTGCGCTGTCCTCTTCCCCCTTCGTCACCCCCAGTGGCCTCTAATCCTTCCCTTAGTTTCTCTTCCCAGTCTTCAATTTCTCAATCCCCTCCACCTGAGCCATCTATTTCATTGGACGGTTCTTTGTTCCCTACCCCTGCATTGCCATTTTCCCCACTGGCCCACCGTACTCAGTCTTATGCGTTCCAGCAAGCCACATGGTTCTCAGCAGCCATCTTGCGGCAGCTTGTGTGGAGGACAGTCGCTATCTTGCGGCCCTCTGCCACGTGACAGTGTGCCGCCATCTTGCAACAGGTCACAGAGTTAATGGCTGCCATCTTGTGGTCCCTCATCATGGGACCAGCAGCAGCCATCTAGTTGTGGGTCTCATGGTAATCAGTCGCCATCTTGTGCTTCCCTGTCAAGTGGTGGTTGATCACTCAGTAATTGCACACAGATGCCTGCTAGGCAGTTGGCTGCTCAGTGGCCATCTATACCTCCCACTTCACAGTCTTCTCAGCCTCAGTCCCCATTCTCACTTCAGGAACAGGCTGGCCCCAAGGGATTAGTTCATATTTGTGTTCCTTTTCCCCTCACTGACCTATCTCAGAGTAAACATAAATTAGGTTCCTTTTCTGCTATTCTTACTTCAAGAGATCTCTTAGAGTACACTCTGATTTTGTAACATGTTTGTCAGTCCATATATCTGTTGTCTGTCTAGTCTGTTTATACTGTATAGGTTGTCCATGTCTGTCCATTTGCCTGCTCTGTAAACAGCTGTTCCTTTTATTTGAGCTCAAAAATCTTCTTTCCTCTTCTTTTGCATTTTCAGATCATTTAATCAAGGTTTATTTGGGTTATAGATTTAAAAAGCATGCTTCCACCTAGGTTGCCAGCTGGTCAAAATGATGCTAAAACTGGTTAAACAAAATCCTTTGAGGTGAGGAGACATTGGACAGGACTTCAATTGATGAATAAAAAAAAGTGGCCACCTGGTAACTTTAACCAGTTCTTATTTATTAATCAGAGGCCCCAATAATCTCCATAGCTTTATGGGAGACACCCCAACTAAAGTTTATATGACTTGAGACAATTAATTGTTGCTGATCTGATGGTATATTCATGCTTTCAAATGTAGAATTGAGATTATTTATGATGACAAGTGTTTTCTTTGAGATCCAGACATCTGCCTTTTTTTTGTGCTCCAGCCAGGAGGTTCAGGTTGGACTAACATGAGGTCGGTCACCAGTTAAATAATAATTTTTTTAAATAATTTTATTTAAAGAGGAAAAAACAAAACAAAATAAAACAGAATAAAGGGTAGCAACCATACAGCATTCCAAGGAAAAAAGGAAAAGTACAACAATAAAACCTAAGAAATTATTACTTGACTAATTACATACTGACTTCTTGGAAATAGTTGTTTAAATTACAAAGTTAAAGCATGTAAAGTAGACATTCAAACAGTGAGACTGTTAACAGTTCTGCTCCACGATCTGACAAAAACAACAATAT
>PVJX010022311.1:0-30701 GCA_004027295.1 Dolichotis patagonum
CCCAACTTTGGGCATTAGGTATTTTGTCTCAGTGATGAGTAAAAAGTAACTAAGACACATTGTATTATAAGTTTCATGTTTTTTTAAAAAAAATTAAATAATGAAATGCTCCAAATTAAGTATTAAATAATGGACTATTTGAAGAAAAAAGGCAAACTATGCAGACACCTGAGAGTTCTAATTTGGTGTTAATTTTGAAGGACTGCTCTGAATACAGTATATGTTTGGCCATGTGCAGTGTCCCCCTCACTGAAGGCCCTGCTCTGAGCCATCTCTGGTCACCCTGGGAGGAGACTGGTCCTCGAGCTGCAAAGCTCTGGTCAGCTGCTCAGTGCAGCAGGGTTAGGCACTGGCACTCCTGAGAGCTGACATCGCCACTGAGTCCTGTATCAGGGTTGAGGATCACCCCTCACCCCGCGCTTTTTTAGCCACAGCTCACCACCATACCCTCACTGTGAGGAAGACCTTCATTTGGTCAGCAACATTCTTTCCAGGCCTCCTCCAGCCTGGTGTCCCCCCACCAAGGTGCCAGCCCCTCGTCCCCCCCACACCTGCTGGTGCACAACCCCCTCTCTGCTAGCATTCTCCCCCTGGGACTCATTTCTCCTTCAGGTCTGGGCCTACTTCCCCTACACATCTGCAGCTTCTCCAGGGCTGATTTAGGGGCACGTTAATGTTCTTGTCAGCAGTGCCAGATTTCTTCTCCACAAACCCCAGTCCTAAGCTTCTTAATTTGACATATTAAATGAAAAGCAGGTACTCTAAGGCATAATTACTTTAACATGAGGAATTGCTACACCCGGATTCACTTAAGAAACTTTTGCAACATCGCAAACTTTGCTGCCTACTAATCTACCATTGCCTTTTGATTCCCTAAGCAGAAGCTCCCTCCAGAACAACTTATAGAAGGGGAACCAATGTACCTATTTGGAATGTATAAAAGAGTTGCCTCAAAGTACAAAAAGTACAGCTGGGCTTCCAAGAGGGCAAATTTCAACAAAAAATGGACAACAAAAATAATATTGTAGTCTTGTCCTTTGAACATCTGATTCGATAACATTGTAAAAAAACTACCGATGTCATCTTCAGATGTGAATGCAGCTCTGTTGTGATAAATGACTTGATGACATTGTCTTCTACTGTTTGTGCCACTGACATTCTGAGGAAGCCGCTGGACCTGTAGTCCAGTTGCAGTCAGACAGAGCAGCTCAGAAGTTGTGTCCAGTATCTACCTGACCATCTCTTACTGGTTTTGGCAACTCCCTTCAGTACCCAGGTGGTTTGTGGCAAATTCTTGTAAACAGAGTAACTTTCTTAGAGATGTATTTGATGACCAGCTCATCTTAGTATGTCACAGGACATGGCCACTCAAAACCCAATCTTTTAAAACTAGGTATGGTGACACACATTTGTACTCTCAGCTACTCAGGAGGCTGAGTCAGGAGGATGATTTAAGCCCAGGAGGACAAGGCTAGCCTGGGCTAGCATAGCAAGACACCATCTCAAAACCAAAACTAACAAGCAAATAACAACTACAAAAAACAAAGATTTTTTTTTCCTGTTAAAACTTGTCTAGGCCTGTTCTCTTCTGTATTGTGTGAAGCCTGGGTTCCAACTATGCGCTTTAGCATTTGGATACATCCAGGAAACTCTCTCAGCGGTTCTCTTCTAATCCATCTTGGGTGGTGACATGATCTTTCACCCAGCCAAGAATATATAAATTGGCTTTTTAATTTTCATGGGAAATGCACAATTTTGCTTCCTATATTATGGCCGGCAAAGCTTGGCACCTTCCTTTCAATCTCTAAGTAGAACCCCTGTAGGCAGGTGATTTGCCCCCTGTGATCCTACTTTTGCTCCAGTCCACGGTGAGCAAATAGATACATGAATAGGAAAAGCGAGTCTTCAGGAAAAGCCCAAGGGCCAACCATGCTTCATTTCCTCCTACATGTTTCTCGGAGGTGAAGCTGACAACCTTCCCGACATCAGTGTCTGAGGGAGCTGTGCTTTGAAGAGGAAAATGTGCATTTCTAACATGAATGAGTGTTTCTGAAAAGAAGCACGGCTGCAATTCGCTTAATGAAAACTGCAGAATGTGAAGCTTTAGTTTCTTCTGGCCAATTATGGAAGGAGATGGGTATTGTTCCTCTCTCATCCATCAGGTAAATGTGGAGTGAGATCTGCACAGCAATCTGCACAGCCCAGGTCTGAAGGATTATGGGAGACGCTGTGTGCTTTGTAAGGAGACTCCCATGCTGAACCTAGAGCCCAGACAGTGTGCAGGTAACAGCGGCAATTTCTTTCCTCATGGGCCATATTAGTACCACATAATAAAAGAGAAAACTTCCGGTGTGACCGACTGTGCTGTTTAAGCTTGATTGTCACATCTGCTGGATTAAAGGATTCTTGCAGAAATGATTGGATTTTTCAGGCACCAGTCTTGCTTTTGGGAAACCCACTGATAGGTTCACAGCTGAATGGGCTGTTAGGAGGTAGAGCTCTTTGGAGAAGATGGACCATGGAAGCATGATCTTGGAACTGTATCTGGTCCATGGCCCTTCCTGTCAGTTTCTTCCTCGGTCCTCTGCTTCCCAGACGCTATAAAGTGAGCAATTTTGCTCCACTATGTCCTTCTGACATGAGGTTTCTACCTTGGCGCCAACCAACCATGGACTAAAACCTCTCAAACCATGAGCCAAATAAATCTCTCCTCCTTTAGGCTGCAGGTATCAATTTTATTCCAGTGATATAATGCTGACTGATAATGTCCACCATTTAGAAAGCTGCCTTGGAAATCATCAAGACATGGTAGCAGAAGTTTACAGGGAGGGGCATCAAGGAAGTTGTCAAAGCTAGAGACTAAAGTGGGAACCCTGGCTGGAAGACCTTATGTGCAGGTGGGTAGTGCTTGTCCCTCAACAGACACCAAAGAGACTTTTGTACTCACTTCCCATTCTTCCCACCCACTGCGTCAGCCTTCCGGCCTGTGCAGACATGTACTATGTCAGCTTGGTCCACAGAAACATATGTGTCTGTGCTCTCAGAGAAATCCCACCAAACCTTACAAACCCATCACATCACTGACTTTCAAAGAGGAGCTGTTATGGTTTACGTCAGAGGGCCCCCTCAAGCCTCCTGCAATCACGGAAGTGGCCAAGTCTAGCATTTGTGATTGGTTCATTGTCTAGCACTCGGATTGGTGGTATGAGTACTATACCCGCCCAGGGGCGGAGCCAGTATATGGTGGGGGGAAAAGGCATGTCTGTCTCTTGCTGGTTTTCACCTTGATGTTTACATGGCAATAAACCCCTTCCCCCCAGCCATGCCACCTGGCTTTGCAGCCAGCTGAGCGTGGACTTAAACCTTTAAGAACTGTAAGAAATAAACCTTTCCTTTCTTCATTCAGGTGTCAGATATTTTGTCTCAACAATGAGAAAAAATAACCAAGACAGAAGCCATGCAAGGAATAAGCATATTAAGTCTATTTTACAAAGTTTTATACATGATTAGTTTCTCTCACACTTGAGTATGAATTGGTTAGACTTCCTTTATTAAATAATGAGAACTATATAACTTCTGTGTTTCTTATTTCACTTTAAGCTAAATGTTGTATTCAGTCAGAAAGGCTAGTGTTTGCTTAGATTTCTGGGTACAACTCTTTCTAATCTTTATTGTTTTGTAAGTTGGTCATTTTTGAAACATTAAAGACAGTTGTATAAATTTTTACTTTTTATGTATCTTTTTTGGGAAGTTGAAGGTCTATTATATTAGTAGTTCTTTAGAAATTACCTCACACTGGCTTTTATTATGAACTTTTATTGAAAGGTATGCTTTCCTTGAAACATGGAATTTGAATACTTTTTCTTTCTTTCTTTTTTTATTTTTTGGGAGGATCTTGCTATGTTGGCCAGGCTGGTCTTAACTTGTGGGCCCAAGTGATCTTTCTACCTCAGCCTTCAGAGTGCCTAAGACAATGGCAAGCACTACCAAACCCAGCTTTTTAGCAATTTAAAAAATAATTATATATGCAAGTTTGTTTCACACAAGCACATATAACCATAGTCTTTTTTAAAAAATGTAAAGGTAGGGATGGTGGTAGATTGTGTACTCTTGGTAGTCTGGGAGGTTAAGGCAGGCAGAGTTCAAGGTCAAGCACAGTTGTTATGAATTAAAAACTGGTGGTCAACTTAACTTCCTACTCAGCATGCTGCTGAGCGTAGATGGCCTGCCTGAGGAAAGTTGCCAGCATACACAGAAACGTGAAGAGCTGGGCATTGTGGGTTCTCCTAAGTGTTGCTGTTCAAGCCACTGATTCTCCTGGAGGAGCTCAGCGTGACTAACTTCCCAGTATGAGTTTGGCTGTTATCAGAGGAGCTCAGGACCTTGTCAGAGACAGTGGTTGTGGCACACTTTGGGGGAGCTCTGCTCCTTACATTGAGCATAGTTTCCAGCCTCCGAAGGGGAAGATGTGTGCTGTTTAATCTCCAGAAGAAACTTGTCATGCTGGCTTTTTGGCATGTGCTCAACCGTTCTCATTGTTGGAGGAGCTTGGGGCTTCCTTATTACTGAGGATGGCTGTGGTGCTTTTCAGGGCAGCCCTGGTTCTTATTTTGAGTGTGACTTCTCGGCTCCAGTGTAGAACTCTCAACCTACCGGCACAGCTCCTTCACCCCGCTGGCACAGACTTTCTGGCTTCCACTGCTGACCTTTGGGCCATCCCAGCATGGATCCGTAAAAGAGACTGGCGTGAGTCCTTCTCGTGGGCTCTAGACCTCAGTTGGACACATGGGAGGCACTGTCATGGGCTCTAAATCTTCATCTGGACTCATGAAGGACATTGCTGTGGGATCCAGGCCCTTGGCTGAATATTCTGGGTCTTTAGCATTGTGGACTGATTTCCTGCACTTTCTTGTGTGTAAGTCTGGGTGACCATCATAAAATAATATTATAAATTCTGTGTCCAGATTATAGTTGTTCTCCTCAAAACCCCTGACTACAACAGGTTAGGCAACTCAGTGCCTTAGTGAAACCTTGTCTCAAAAATACAAACCTCTGGAGGTGCAGCTCAATGTGAAGGTTCTGGCTGGGTTCAATCCCCAATCCAAAAAAAAAAGTGAGTAGTATTTTAAAGAAAATCTATTTTAGTATCGGGACAGTCCTTTGAAAATGACCAGTGGAATTTCTTCAAATTCCTTAATTTCATGTCCTAATTTAAAGAGAACAAAGCTCACCACACAACAGTTAACGCTATGTACGCTGCTGGGCGCTGCTGGGTCTGAGGTCCTGGGCTGCTGTAGATGCTTTGCTGACCTTACTAATCCCCATCAGCAACTCTGCATAAAAGGAATTCTCTACCCTACCACATAGATTAAGACTCAAAATGTTGGAAACCTTGACCAAAGTCATACTGTCTATCATTAAACAAGTTTGTGTAATTAACAAAATGTTTTTTTCCTTTGTCTCCTGGTGCTGCATTGAACCCAGGGGCTCTCGTGTGCTAGGCAAACGCTCTACCAGGGAGCTACACCCCCAACTCTAAAATAAGATTTTAAATCACTGTGTCATGCCTAATCCATGAGCTGCTGCAGGCCATGCAACGCTGGTTGGCTTAGCAGACGAACCTTTGTAAACACTAACAGATTTGGGGGCTGTGTGTGCACATATGTGTGTATACGTGTAAGGTAATTTTGGAGCATCTTATTATTGCATGGTTTCTAGTCCTAGTTTATACTGTTTCCTTCATCTGTTTTCCTTGCAATCCTCATGAGGCTATAGGCCCCAGACTCCACTGTTTGCCGATTCTGACTTTCTCACCTGACCCATTTAGTATGAGTATCAGTATTAAGCTGTTTAATATCACAGGTTCCAACACAGGGTGCCTGGTTTTTAGCTGGCATTAATGAGTTATGACCAGATTTATAAACATGTGAGTTTCTTATTAGGCTAAAAGCTGTTTGGTTTTAAATTTTTGGTAACCCTGTGTTTAACCATTCCAAAACCCAATTATCCTGTTCGACCCAAATAAGCTATTTCCTACTTACATCCAAGAGCTTTCAAGCTTTGAAGATAAAAGGACAGGCTGTTACACAGTCAGAACTTTCCATGACATGTTGCTGAGACCGGAAATGAATTTGCAGTCCCCCAGCAGTCCTTGGAGCTTTGTTCTGGAGAGCAGTATTGGATTCCCAAGCAGCGACCCTTGCCTGCCTGCCTGCTCCCCAGTTCCTAGTCCCAAGGGCTTCCTTCTCCCACTGGGTCAGCCATAATGGACCCTGGCCCGTGCCCAGTCACCGTGACATCTCAAAAAGCAAGGGCAGTGTCTGGTTGGAAAATGGGCAACTCATAATCATCAGTAACGACACAGAAAAAAAAAATTAAAGAAATCCTGTAGAAAAACTTGATTAAGTACAAAATTTAATATATTAACGTTTTATCATCTCACTGAGAGCCCAGAAGTAACAATCCACTGCCTCAAGGGAGGTCAACACGGCATTAAACAACGCTTATTCAAGAATTACATTTCACAATAGTGAGTAAAAGGAAAAAACATTAGCAGACAAAGGATGCTATTCTTCCTTCCCATTTTTTTTCAGGCTCAAACTATGCTATTAGTTAAAGAGAGGGAAAAAGACAAAGTTAAAAGCTCTTAAAATTTCCAGCACAATAGCATTGTTTCTTATGAAATATTGTTTTGATTCTGTTTGCTCTCAAGTAGGTTCAGAACTCCGCCTTAATTTACGAAGTACAGTGGATTCTAACACTGCTCCTTAGTTGGCAAAGAGGGGGTCTTTAGAAACTTTCCTTAACCCTGTGAAATAACAATCATATGTTTAGACAACAGATTAGAGATTTTAGGAGTTACCAAACGCAAGCAGAAGTGTGTCAGTTCATAGCAGAGACACTTGTTTAAAAAAGGATTCAGGCTGGTCCCTGCCACTTTGGTATTAAAAGGGCCCATGAAGAATCACCTAGAGCACGTGAAATGGGAATGAAGGTATCGCAGACCTCATGCTGCCTTCAGGTAGAAACCTGCTAGGCTGACTCACGCAGGTGAACGCACCGAGACAGCCTCGCTCTAGTGACTTTTCCAGTGGCCACAGGACATTCCCATTTAGTGAGCTCAGACAAAGGGCCTGGCCAAAAATTGTGTTGGACAACTTCAGGGTGTTTTGAAAGGGCAGATGACCCGTTCCACTCCCTGTGTGTGTACAGGTGACTGACCTAGCAGGGGGCACATGATGACCTTTGTGAGCAGTTGCCCAAAGGCACGTTCAGGGGGTCTCCAAGCAGATTTGCCTAATGGTAAAGGGAGAGGTCGCTGGAGTCAGACTCGGCTCTTGCCCCAGCCCTGCTGCCATCTGCTAGCTAAGCATGGTCCTCTGGTTTGAATGTGGTTCCAGTGTGTCCTCCAAGGGCTCATGCACTGAAATTTAATTCCCTCTATATATGAAAAGGGTAGAAACAATCCAGCTGGGCTGTTCAGAGCTAAGGCCTTCCAGAGGTGATGAGGGTTAAATGGTGGAGTCTTTGCCTGATGACCTCCTCTAATCCTCCGTAGATGAAAGGCCTGCACACACGCACTGTCTCCTGCCTTTTACCGTGTGAAGCCCAGTCATGCCAGGACTCTGCTAGCAATCAAGTCATTACTAGAATGGCCTTTGACCTTGAACCAGAACCCGGAGCCAAGGTAAACCTCTTATCTTCAGAACTTACCCAGTCTGTGGTCTTGTGTAACGGGCAACAGAAAATGGACTAACAGAAAGCTGGTACTGAGAGAAAGTGGGGCTGTTGGGAATAATGAATACCTGAAAGTGTGGAAGTGGCTTTGGAACTGGGTGACCGGCACAGCAGGAGTTCTAGGGAGCTGCGGATAATGCCTGGAACACTGTAAGTGGAGCATTGATTATAGGTCATTCTGCTGACGTTATCAGGTAGCTCCTTCTAAAAGTAGCTTGCCAAATAAATGTTACTGGGTTCTGGGTTGCTCAGCTCTCTTCCGAGAGTTAGATTCTAGGTTCTTCTCATCTGCGACAAAGAATTGAACATAACTGGCAAAAAGCAGTAGCAAAGTTTATTTGAAAAAATAAAAGTAAGAGTGAGAGTGAAACTGGCTCTGCAGAGTGAGTAAGGGCAGAGTAAAAGAGGAAAAAGCCAGATGAAAGAACGTGCTGGAGAAAGCAGGGCAGGGAGGAAAGCCATGTTGGCAAGCTCTTGGAGGTATCTGTGACCTTTTATGCTGCCCAAATCTCGAGGAAATCCACAAGAGCTTCTACATACGGGTCCTGAGAGGCAGTGCTGAGATCCCAGACTTCGGAATGAGGTCAGGTCTAGGCCGTCCTGTTGCAAACCTGCTTGGGTTCTTGGGAGGAGTCCACATGCAGGGATTGGGATCTGTTCTGCGTGTGTTGCAGGACCCTGTAATTAACAAGCCAGGCCTATTTCCCCGGCCAGCTTTGCAGTACCCTAATCTCCTAGTCAGCTAGAGAGAGAGATGGCAGGAAACAAAACAAACAAAATCCAGGGAACCTGGATGTGGCTGGAACGCTCAGGCACAGGAGGAATATTCTGTTGGAAACTGAAGGAAAGGCCACGCTGCTGTCACACTTTTCCAAAGAACAGGATTGAACTGGGTCCATGCCTTAGAGATTTATCAAGGGTCAAATTTACAATCTTCCATCCAAGTACTTCCCAGGCCCAACCCTGCTTAGCTTCCCAGATCAGAAGAGCTAGACGCATTCAGGGTGCTATGGCTGTAGACAAGGGTCAAATGTAAAAGTGATAAACTGACATTATCTGGTGGAAGAAATAGCTAACCAACAAAGCATTTAGGCTGCTGCTTGGTTACTTTTAACTGCAGTAGGATCTGGAAGCCATAATGTAATTAAAAAGGAAACAATGTGGAAAGACTTGAAAACTTCTCATTCCATCCAGGAAATGGGTAAGGAAAAACCTTGGCAGGCTGTGGCCTCAAGACCCCTTATTAAAGAAACTAGCAGAGATTAAAAGAAGCCCAGTGCGATGCATTAGGACAACGAGAGGAAGAGGTCTAGAAGGCATCTCAGAGATCTCCGAGATTTCCCTTCTCATTTTGGGTTCAGAGGCCTGGAAGGACAGAACTGTTTCAAGGAACGGGCCTGGGCGCTCTCCACTGGCTTGCTGCCCTGGGCCAACCCCAGCCTCATTTCCCTGCTTTCCAACAAAGTGCTCTGTGGCTGCAGCCATGGTTTAAGAGGGCCCAGGAACAGACCCCACCAGTGGCAGACCTTGGTGTCCATGTGGCATCAATTTTACAAGTGTGCAGAATGCAAGTTACGGAATCATAGTTGCATCTACAGATTCCAAAGAAAACCTTCACAGGCTGGGTAGAGTGACACACACCTGTAATCCCAGCACTCGGGAGGCTGAGGCAGGATGATCACCTTGAATTGAGGCTAGCCTGGGCTACATAGTGAACTGAGAGATCCTGTATCAAAAAAAAAAGAAACCCTCATAGGCCAGGCAGAAGTTTATAGCGGTCAGAGGCCTTGCAGAGAGCTCAGCCTAGTGCAGCTTTGAGAGCGGAACAGCAGAGGGGAATGGAGGGGCAAGCGGGTAAAACTTTTAGCAATGTACAAAGCCTGCAGAGAAAGCTGAAGGTAGCAGGCAAAACTAGCCCGCCAGACCAACCACATGGTCTGGAAACACCGACGCTATGAGACGGAGCTGCCAGAGGCTTAGGCCCCCACTCCCTGCTGCCGTGTACATCGGATGCGTACCTGGAGCTCTAACATTCTTTGCATCAGCGATGGGTAAGACAGAGCAAGTTACTTAGCCTCTCCTTCTCCTGCCACTGGCTAAGATGCCAGGTGTCTGTCTGGGCCACTGGGCTCCTTCCCTCCACTCTAACCTCTCTACACAGGCCTGCCTGGTTCATCTTTATGGACAGTGCCACCCGGCACACACATCCCCTTCTGCTCAGATCAAAAGCATTTCTTGGGTGCCGACTGACTACAGGGAAGACAGAAGCGCCTTGGCACTAGTTTCCAAACGTCCGATGGACCTCATCTCCCGACCACTCCCCTCCTCATTATCCTCCAACATGCTCTGTTTGTTCTAGCTCCTCCTGCGGGGCGCATATTACGGATTAAAAACTGGTGGTCATCTTCACTCCCTGGCTCACTCAGCATGGTGCTGAGTGTAGATGTCCACCTGAGGAAGAAGAGAGAGGCATTGTGGGTTCTACTAAGTGTTGCCGTTCTGAGCTGTTGGTTCTCTCCTGGAGGAGCTCGTCATGACTAGCTTCCCCAGTGTGAGCTCGACCATTGTCATCGGAGGAGTTCTGGACCTTGTTGGTGAGAGTGGCTGTGGTTCACTTTGGGGTGCTCTGGTCCTTACATAGAGCATCACTTCCTGGCTCTGGAGGGAAGACGTGTGCTGTTTACTCTCCAGGAGAAACCTGTCACGCTGGCTTTCTGACATGTACTCAAGTGTTCTCATCATCGGAGGAGCTCGGGGCCTCCATGTCACTGAGGATGGCTGTGGTACTTTTCAGGGCAGCCCTGGTTCTTATTTTGAGCGTGACTTCTCGGCTCCAGTGTAAAACCCTCAACCTAGGGGCTGGGGATTTAGCTCAGCGGCAAAAGTGCCTGCCTTGCAAGCGCGTGGTCATGAGTTTAATCCCTGGTACTGATTTAAAAAAAAAAAAAAAAAAAAAAACTGTCAACCTACCGGCACAGCTCCTTCACCCCACTGGCACAGACTTTCTGGCTTCCACCGCTGACCTTTGGGTCTTCCCAGCATGGATCTGTAAAACAGACTGGTGTGAGTCCTTCTTGTGGGCTCTAGACCTCCAGGTGGATTCATGGGAGGCACTGTCATGGGCTCTAGGTCTTCAGCTGGACTCATGAAGGACATTGCTGTGGGATCCAGGCCCTTGGCTGAATATTCTGGGTCTTTAGTGCTGTGGACAGATTTCCTGCACTTTCTTGTGTGTAAGTCTGGGTGACGATCATAAAATAATATTATAAATTCTGTGTCCTGATTCTGATTGTTCTTCTCACAACCCCTGACTACAACAGCGCACTCTCTCTCCTTTCCACACCTCTTTTTCTGACCCCCTTGGCCACTTTGAGCATAGCACGGAATCCTGGGACACTGACAGGTGGCCTCACTTTCTTGATCTAATGAGAGGTTTCCTGGAAGTGGCACTGGTCCCCCCACCTCATTTCTCCTCACTGCCCCTGGCTTCCCCAACACCAACATCTGGCCTCAGGTAAGGCTGCTGGGGGGCATGATGTGTGCTTGAGAGGTGGCTAGGGGACCCAAGGGGACAGGTGTGCACAGAGAGCCAGGAACTTACTCTGTGAGCACACCTGAAATGGAATGACTCTTTTTTTTTTTAATCTCTTATTGTTACAGGCAGCTGAGTTAGTTAGAAATATTATAGGCAGTGAGACAGGGCTAGGTCCTGGAAGGAGCCAGTGCAGAAGCCCATATAGTTTGCAACTGTGGGGGAGACAGACACCTCCTGCTGTGGGCCAGGCCTCAAGACAAAAGATCAAACAAATGCATCCACACCCTAAGGACTGATACTCTAATTAGTTCCCTATCACTCTGAGGAAGCCTGGAGTCACTATCCCATCCCCCTAGGGAAGAGTCACAGCTGTAAGAATGCCTGCTTCCTATGTGACTTGCTTTCCCATTTGTCCCCAATTTAATCAGTTTTACCTGAACTGCTAATCTTGTTGGCTAACCATAGTTATGTCCCACTTTATGCCCATCTGCCTTGTGAGTTCCCAGTCTTCCCCCACCTTGAATCCATCTCACCCTATGATTTTGCTCTATAAAATTCCCTGGAAAAGACAGAGTCCTTGGCAACCCACTTGGTACCCCTTCTGTCTCTCTTCAGACAGAAGCTTTCTTTCTCTCAATAAATATATTCTACTCCTAACCTCCATTGTTCCTAAAATTCATTCTTCGATTTTAGAGAACACGAGCTCACGGACATAGTAGGTTGGGAGTTTCATTCTCCTATATCATTATCTTGACGAGGTTCGTTTGTTCCTAACACTGTCTCTACACAGGGGGCCTACTCACCAGGCCTGGGAAATGATCTGAATGAGCTCTAGAAACCGTGCTAAGTTAGCAGTGCCTCTCCTTATTCTGAGCTCATTTACTCAGCAGATGTTGATGTGTCCCTGATAACAAGAGGCCCCATGGGAGCCCCTGGAGTCACAGTGCCTGTCCTCAGGAACTGGAGAGAAGCAGACAGACAATGTCCCTTCCAGTTGGAAGCATTTCAAGTGCGTAGACCCAGAAAATAACGCCAAACTCCAGGGAGATCCAGGAGAGTTCTGGGGCTGGGCTAGGCAGGGATGAGGCGGCCTACTTTAAGGCTGGAAGCAGGGACAGGAATTAGTTCAGGGAAGAGAAGTGGAGAGGTTTTGGGGGCGGGAGAGAGAGCTGGCCTGAAGGAGGTGGGTAAGAAGACAGTGTGCTGTGTTCTCAGGGTTAGAACTGATATTGTGGGTGTGAGAAAACCTTCACACCCTGGTGAGGAATTTAAACCGCATCCTCAGGGCATCCTGTCAGGCAGCCTCTGAGGGAGAATGCGTTGGGACCTAAGGATTGACACTAATACTTTAAATATTTGGTAGACTCCATCAGTTAAACCATCTTATTTTTATGGCCTTTTCTTTCATGGGAAGTTTTTAAAATTATATATATTTTTTATTACAGATTTCCTCACTTTTTCTACCTGAATCAGTTTTAGAAGTTTGTGTTTGTACAAATTTGTTCATTCCTTCTAGTTTATCTAATTTTTTGGTATAAAATTGTTGCTGTATTTCCTTAAATTCTTTTTATTTCTGGAAGTTAGTACTAACAGCCTCCTTTCACATCTGATTTTAGTAATTGAGTCTTCTCTCTTTTTTCTTGATCAGTCCAGTGAAATTTTTGGCAATTTTGTTGATCTTTCGGTTTTACTTACATTGGCTTTACTGACTTTTCTCGATTGTTTTCCTGTTTATCTCATTCATTTTCTATCTAATCTTTATTAGTTCTATCCTTCTGGTGGAGTTTGCTCTTTTTTTCTATCTTAAGATAGAATGTTAGGTTACTGCCCTGAGATCTTTCTTTTTTAAAAATATGCACTTAAGCTAAACATTTTCTTCATGTTCCGCTCTAGTTGCATTCTAAGTTTCGATGCTGTGATTTCATTTCCTTTCATCTCAATGTATTTTGTTATGTACACATATGCGTCTTCAACTTCACATATATACATTGGCTTACACGATTATGAAGCCCAGGAAGGCCCACAAACAGGCTATCTGTAAACTACAGAATGCAACCCAGTCTGAACCTAAATGATAGAAAACCTGGGGAGCTGATAGTGTAGCTATCAGCCAGATGCCAGGACAAAGGCTAAGAAACTGGCATATGGGGGGTTGGGTGGGAAACTGGTGTAAGTTCTGGGGTCTGAATACCTAAGAATCTAAAGTTCTGGTTCTTAAGAGCAGGAAAAGATGGATGTCCCAGCACCGGAAGTGGGAGTAAACTGCCCTTTTCCCATGTTTTTGCTCTAATTATGATATAGGGGGAAGAAACTCGCAACCTGCTAGATGTCCAGTACAAGTTCATGTTCTCTCAAACTGAAGAATGAATTCTAGGAGCAATGGCGGTTAAGAGCAGAACCTCTTTACTGGGGAAAGAAAGCTTCTGTCTGAGACAGAGACAGAAGGGGTCCTGAGTGGGGCTGCCAGCAGACTGGAACAGCCAGCCCGGAGCCCCTTCCAGCACACACACACACACACACACACACACACACCGTAAGTGACCGTCTTATCTGGAGAAACACAGGCTGTGATGATAGCTGTGGTGAAATGCAACTGGATGCCTGTGTTGCTTTGGTGTTTCACTGACACTGCAGGTCTAGGGCCAGTGATCTGATCATAGGTTCAGAGAATAGTGGTATAGTGTGGCATCTGGGGGGATCTCCTGAGGGTGCAGCCATTGTTGATTCCCTATGGTCTTGTTTTGAAGTCCTACATCATTTTCATTGTTTTGTTGGGTTAGGATTTACTCTTTTTTGTTTTATTTGATTATGTCAAATCCAACGGCAGGAGCAGCTATTTCAAAGATAGCAAGATATATTATGGTAGCAATTTTGGATTTACTATTGGCTTGTTTTGAAGTTCTTTACTGCATCCACTGTCTTTTTAAATTTTTCTATTCTATTCTATTCTGTCTGATTTTTGCTACATCTGAAGTTATGCAGCTATTTTGTGGACATCAAAAGGCATTATGGTAACTATTTTGCTGATTTTGTAATGTTTTGAAGTCTTGTGTCTCTTGCACGGGATTGTTTAGATTAGTTTTATTCTGTCTTATTCTCTTAATTAAAGGAAATAATTCTTATTTATGCTCAAGGTATAATTATAATCCATATGAGACCACCCACATTCATATGTCTCTTTCTCCCAGTGACTTCAAGCAAATCAAGCTAGAACTAGGAACATTTTCAGATAACCCTCATAAGTACATCAATGTCTTTAGAGGATTTACTCAGGTATATGAACTAGATTGGAAAGATGCAATGCTATTCTTAAATCAAACATTGACTTCTAATGAGAGACAAGCAGCATTTGGGGATGAATATCATATTGTTAATTTTAGACAGTCAGAAGACTGACAGCCAGGGGAACCACCAATTCCCACTGGAGCGCAAGCACTTCCCATGCAAGATCCCTGCTGTCCTAATGGCCAGACAGGACAATGGAGCAGGAAACATTTTCAAGTGTGTATTCTTGAAGGCCTAAGAAGGGAAAAATCAAGCCTTCTAGTTATTTCAGGTTATCAGCTATTTTTTAGGAGAAAGATGAAAACCCTTCTGCCTTCTTAGATCATTTACTAGAGGCACTGGTAAAACATATGTCCATAGATCCTGATTTGATAGAAGGACAGATTTTGCTTTTATTTATAAGACACATTTATTACCCGGTCAGCCCCAGATATTAGAAAAAAGTTACAAAAGATAGCTTTTCCTCTAGATAGTTCACTTGATACTTTAGTAAAAACTGCCTCCTTAGTATTCTATAATCAGAATTGTAGATTAATTCTGATTAATCTATAATCAGAAAGCCCACGAGAGAAAACAAAGAGACCAAAAGTGGCTGCCTTTGTTGTAGCCTTAAAAGAAACAGACCTTAAGTCTGATTCTTGGGGCTCCAAGAAGAGCTCAGTAGGCTCAATTGTTACTGCTGTGGAAAGCCGGGCCACCTTAAGAGGGACTGCTTTAAGAAGCCCCCCCCCCAAGCCACACCCTGACTGCAGAGGCTGCCACTAGGAGGAGGCCTGCACTCTGAGGCCCAGGCCCCATAGCTCAGATTCTGCTTCCCAGGTGGTCCAGCAGGACTAAAGGGCCTGGGGCACTCTGCCTCCTTCCTCTGACCAGACTGGCATCTCCATGAAGGAGCACCAAGTCATCATGACTAGAGGAGAAAACCAGCCTATTGCTGGACATTGGCACATGTCTCTTTGTCCTTCTCCAACTCTGGCCTTCCTTCCAGACATCATCCCTCAATAAAAGTAGTCACTAAAATCTGTCTTGCTTGAACTGTAACTGGGACAATTTTCTCTTCATCCACCCATTCCTTTTAGTTACCCTTAAAAGCTCAGCTCCCATACAGGAGAGATTTTATCCTGTCCAAATACTTTAAAATATATATCCAGGTTACCAAATAATCAAAATGATGCTGAGATTGGTTTTTAAAAATACAGTACATATTGTTGTTCATGAACAAAAACTTAAGAGAGTTTTTCATTGGTTAAAATAATGAATTAATCCCATTCTTCAAGTGTCATCAAAATTTAGAGAAAATTATAACTAAAATTACAGAGACTTATGACAAAATGTCAAACTCCATTAATGAAAGGGCCTAAGAGTTAGTGGGCTACAATTGCTATCCCTTAAAAACAGTTTCTAAATTCACCTGTCAGCTCTAATGCTCACACTTTGATCTAATTTCTTGGAAAATTTGTTCTTGCCTAAAGGATACAAAACCTCAAGTAATCATACAGATAAAACCAATAACAAATATGCTAGATTCCTTTTACTGGGATCCACCAGATCTTGTCCAGAGAAAAGGTTTCATGATGCATATTGAGACCTTAACTAACTATTTTCAAATGGCCTTAAATGACACCACAGCTGGTCTCTCTCTCCTAAATAAAAATATAAAATTAATTAGACAGGCTGACCTCCATGTCTAATGGATGGCATCAGACATTCTAAGGGCAGCATAGCAGGGTGGTGGCTGGGCGTACTTGTGCAATTGTAAAAACTACATGTTATGTGTACATTCCTGATCCTACTGCTAATATCTCAGTAGCTGTTCAAGGACGTATCAGACTCTAAAATTTCCTGGACCTTATCCTTATCCTCCTTATGTGAAGCCCTCACTAGCTCCTCTTGGTTGGAAATCTTTGTTAACTGTACTTATAATTATTTGGGACCTGGCCTAAATCCTCAATCTTCCAAATGAGTGTACTTTGAAGCCTTAAATAAATGAGACAAGTGGTATGATTTTAGGGCTCCAGGAGGATCAAAACCCTCTGCAGAGTTCGAGACTCTGGGGGCTAAGAGAAGGAATATCTCTAGGTAGCCCATATTTATTTAGTTTTCAAACAAGGAAGGGGTTAGAGTGGAAAACACAGGAAACTGAACAGATCTTGGGAGTGGTTCAAGGACTTTCCCAAGTAACAGATTATGTTTAATTTAGGAGAACTATCTTACGTTAATTTAGGAGAAGTTAATCTTAGGACAAGATCTTCATGTTATATTTCACTAGGGGAGTGAAATGCCTGCAATTACAGGCTTTATTTAGTTAATTGGAGTTGGGGCCAGGTGTCCTCAGCTGTGACCTTATCTTGTGCTTCGAGGTGTCTCTTTGTTCTCAGGTCACCCATTCCCTGGCCATGCTGCAGCCCTGCACGTGTGTTCAATCTCCAGTTTCAATAGCTCCCAACACATAACTATCCTAGTACTTGGCCCATGCATACTTAATTGTTTCTTTGGCTTTGTCTCCAGCTAAAAGCTATAAGCCTACCCAAGATGAAAATGCCTGGTGTCTAGCAAGGGCCTTTAGAAAGATCCTCTGTAGAGTAACTTAGATTGCCGATCAACAATTACAATCCCCTTCAGCCTGAAGAAGCCAGATCAGTCATTACCCATTACTCCATCACAGTATTTTGGGTTACTACTTCAGAGGCAGGGAATGTTATAGGAAGCTGAGTTAGATAGAAATATTATAGGCACAAGAGCTGGGCCCTCAAAGGAGCCAGTGTGGAAGATCAGATACCTTGCAACTGTGGTGGGGATGGAGGTACAGACACCTCCTGCTGTCGGCCACACTTCAAGACAAAAGATAAAACAAATGCACCCACATACTTCCTGTCTTGGTTACTTTTCTCTCATTGCTGAGCCAAAATACTCAACACTCAAAATTAAGGGAGAAAAGATTTATTTAGCTTACAGTTTGTGGAGGCTTCAGTCCATAATCAGCTGGCTGCAAGGCAGGGTGGCATGGCACTGGGGCAACACTTCAAGGAAGCAGCCAGAAAAAGCATCCAGAACAAAAGAGGGAGGCAAGAGCAAGCCTTTTTTCCTCCTTTATGCTTCCTCCTTTATATTTCTTCCAGGGCAGGTGTAGCTCTCACAAAATCTCCATGCCCTCCTCTTGCACAGGATGAGGATATTTACAAATTAAGGATCCTGGCTCCCTGCTGAGTCCCTTAGTTAAACTTGTAAACTTCTCAAGTTGACACAATGTATCAACCATATAACCCTTCCTAAGCATAAACTTCAGGGACTGATATTCTAAATTGGTATCTACCACCTTGAGGAAGCCAGGAACCATTAACCCATCCCCCTCTAGGAAAAGGTCCTGATCTGTATTCATGCCTGCTTGCTACATGACTCACTCCCCCATTTGTCCCCACTTTAATCAATTTAACCTGAGCAATTACACTTGTTATCTTATTGGTTGACCATAGTTATGTCCCACTTCATACCCAAACCCCTTTTGATTTCTCATTTTCCTCACTTATGGACCTGTCTCACCTTGTGGTTTTGCTCTGTAAAAAATCCCTGGAAAAGGCAGGGTCCTAGGTAACCCACTTGGGACCCCTTCTTTTGCTCTCTCAGACAGAAGCTTTCTTTCCATAAATATATTCTTCTCTTAACCTCTGTTGTTCCTAAATTTCATCCTTTGATTTTAGAGAACACAAGCTCTTACTGGACAGTTAGCAAGTGGCAGTTTCTTTTCCCTCTGTCACTGGGATGGGAGGAGTAGGAGAAGGTTCAGGTGATAACAGGCAGTAGACATGGGAGGATTTGAATTCAATACCCCTGTATCATTTTCCAGTGGGCAGTAGTGTAAAGAAGTCTGTTGCTCAGAGGAGGCAGAGGTGGGTGAACGTATTCAACTGAAGTTGTCAGCCTGGATGAGTGAGTAGGTAGAGGAGAGGTCCAAGAAAAAACCATTAGTAACCTAGTGGTGAAAGAGGAAGGGAAGAAGTCACAAACAGGGAAACAAACACAGCCCTTAGTACCTCCCCAGCTTTGTCCCTCACCTGTCTGCCTTCACCGAGACAATAAATCAGCAACATTCACACTGATGACTTTCGATTATAAAAAGCAAGACATTGGGGGCTGGGGATTTAGCTCAGTGGCTTAAGCGCCTGCCTGGCAAGCCTGAGGTCATGAGTTCGATCCCTGGTACCAAAATAAAAAATAAAAATTAAAAAAAAAAAAAAAAAGCAAGGCTGCATCAATGAAGCATCCAGCAGGGGGCGCTGCCAAGCGTGCGTAGTGCAGCGGTTCTGAGGAGGCTTTGGGGTCGGGATGCTGTTTAAACCTGTGAGCTTGGAGGATCTCAGCACTCATTCCTGTGCCATGTCCCTAAAGACAGTGGACCGAGAAGTCTGATACTGCTTTTTAAAATATTTTTTACATAAAAGTTACTCTGACTGGATGAACATTTGCAATTCACACGAGTCACCCTTAGCGTTTGGTAAAGTGAATTTACATGCAACTAGGTCGCGTCCAACACTGTCGGGCAAATGAGCTTTTACTTCGTGCTCATGAAGCCAAGGTGAGAAGAGCGGAAAGAAGGGGCAGAAGTGGGGACAAATCCGCTTCAAGTCCTCTTGGCACAGGCCCAACGGCTATTCGTCACTCAGGGCTCCTCCAGGCTGACTAGGGGCACAGTCTACAAGAGAGCGGATTATTCCCTGCCTGCTGGTCCGTGCTCTCTCAGTCTTTCTGTCTAGGGAGTTTGCCAGTCTGTGCGGGAAAACAGGCCTTGTCAGCACTTCCCATACATGGGACAGCTCTTCTTCCTCCGGCTCTCCCTGGCCACTGGGCTCCTGTGCCCCCAGACGGGAACCATATTTCCGGTCAGCTGCCAGAGGCGGCTGGCTCTACCCACCCCAGCTTTTCTCTTCTAGCGTCTTCTTGCAGCAATCTGTGGTTACAGATTTTAAAGACTTAATAGATGGATGTGTTTTTCTGTCCCCGAGGAAGGAAACGCAGATTTCCACTTGGCATTGTTTTCTGCCATCATATTTTTGTTGTTGCAGACATGGAGCAGAAAATTGCTGTTGCTCCCTTATTGCCCAATTGCTCCCACCACTTCCAGTCCTTGGGAAGCAAATCAATTGTTTTTGCAAATTTTGGTTCAGAGATACGGGTTATTATTTGCTGAAATCTTTCCCATTATTTCCTCTGACTGACCCATAGTTTTGTGATGGGAAAAGAAACGATTTCCCCATCAGTGAAAAATCAGCTGCTATTTTCTCCTTTCATTATAGAACAGAGTCTCAGTTTGCCACAGGGCATTAATGAAACAGATGAAAAGCTTGTGCCTTCGTGTCATGCAACTTTAACTTTCTTCACAGTTCTTGAGCTTTACCAGGGTGCCAAATGGCAGTGCCCACTGAAGTTACTCTTTTCAATCTTCACCACTGGGTGGGAGCTGTTTTCAGTACCACCTTACAACTGAGGTAGCTAAGGCCAAGGAGTGTGGGCTGCTGGGATTAAGGATGGGGTGCTGGGATTTATTGGTTGTGCAATGCTAGAATTAAGGGTGCCCCACCCAGGGTGTGAGTGCTACCAGCCCTATAGCAAGGAGCTTGCCTAGATACAAGGGACAGAAGGAGAAATGCCATCTTCTCTTGCTGCTTCACTCTTCACCACTAGCTGCTTTCTGCTTTGCTGCCCTCTGCCTGCTGTGGTCTGTTTCTCCTCTGGGATGCCCCTCTGCCATGCCACTGTGCCTTTGAGCCTCCTAACTATGAACTGAAACCTCTACTAGCTGTGAGCTAAATAATCCTTTCCTCCTCTAACTTTTGGTGTCAGGTATTTTATCTCAGCCATGAGAAAAGTAACTAAGACAACTGTCTTTCATGAGATCAGTATTATTTCTTATTTTCTGAGTTTGTGCATTTTGTATGGAAATTTCAAAACCAAAAAAGTATGCTTCATTCTGGCAAAAAATAAAGTGTGTGTCAGCTACTCAAGAAATACTGCACAGATGTATACAAACCATTACACCAAGAGAAATAGGCTTGTGTAGGATGCCAGGGCTTAAAATTCCTTTAAAGTGGTTTATTTTTCAAACCTAATTTAGAGCAGGCATTTTGTAGCACTTGAAAGTTTTTGATTATTTACTGTCTTAGTTACTTTTCTCTCATTGCTGAGACAGAATGCCAAACACCCAAAGTTAGAGAAGGAAAGATTTACTTAGCTCACAGTCTGTAGAAGTTTCAGTTCATAATCTGCTGGCTCCAAGGCAGGGTGGTGTGGCAGAGGGGTTACTATTCATGGTGGTGGAAGAGACCAACGGCAATGAGAGAGAGAGAGAGAAGGTGCAAGCCTCTGTCTGTCCCTTATATTGTATGCAGGTTACCCATCCTAGGGTGAGTGTAGCACTCACGCCCTTAATTCCAGCACTGAACCATAAATCAATCACAAACTCTAGATTCCATCACCTCAAAGCCCATCCCCATGACTGCATGAGGCTTTGTGGGGCTAGCTGACACATCCAGACACAAACCACAACACGTACCAACCAAGTAATTATAAAATTTGGGCTACAGTAACAAGGCAGATTAACTCCAGCCAAGAGCTGGAAGTGAAAGGAGAGTAAGGCTTAGGTGAAAGGAAGACAGTCATGCTGGTCACATCTTCATCATTTTTGCACTATTAGTGGATAATCTATAGAAAAGGGAGGGTTGGTTGAAAAAAAATGTCTTGACATCATTTCACAGACATTTGAAACATGTGTTTACTAAAGTTCTAGAGTGTATAATTAGAGAAGGATTTTTGACACTTTGTGTCATACCAAGGATGTGCATTACCCAGGCCTTTTCTCTGAGGTCTTTTCCAGCCCTTTTTAATTTTTATTTTTAAATTTTGAATTAATACCACTGAATAGGTATATTGTCTATACTGGGCTAGAACTTGGAATCTTCTTATCTCAGCCTCCCAGAGTGCTGGGATTGCAGGAGTGAGGCACCGAGCCTGGCCTTGGCACTATTCTTAACTTAGACACTACTATGGTTTGGATATGGGCTGTCCCCCAGAAGTCCATGTGATAAAACCTTGATCTTCTGGGTGCTGCCACTAGGTGGCAGTGGAACCTCTCAGGTGAAGGCTTAATGGGAGGACTTTAGGTTATTGGAGGTGTTTCCTGCAAAGGGATAGAGGTACTCAGTCTCTTCCTCTTCCTTTCTTGCATTTGCTTCCCATCCATTGGGGAGGACTTTTGCTTCAACACACATTCCCACCATGATGTGCTGTCATAGCCCCAAAGAAAGTGGGCTAACTTCTCATGGACCAAAACTTCTAAAAGTATGAGGCAAAATAGCCCTTTTTTCTTTATAAGTTGATCATCTTAGGTATTTTTAATAGTGATGGAAAGCTAGCCAGCACCAATTTAACTATAGCTATTGGACAAAAGACTGACACACAGATGGCTCAGTCTTTATGGGCAAATGTGAAGAGAGGAGGGCGACAGGTGGCAGAAAGTCTGCACAGGGAGTCGTTGGGACTAGGCAGGGGAGTCATTTCCTGACACAGAGCCTTTAGTTTATGAGGGGCTCCCCCATGAGGTGTATGAATAGTGAAGCAAGAGCTGCAGAATCCCTATGGCTTTGAGTAAGATGGGAGAGATTTCCGTTCTCCTAGCAGGGTTAGAATGAGGCTTGTTGCATTTGTTTCCTAGAGGTACTGAGACAGAGCACCTCAGTCATGGGCTTAGATTACAGAAATTAATTTTCTTAGAATCTAGGGGCTGGAAGTCAGAGATTGAAGTGCTGAGAAAGTTGTTGCCGCCAGTGGCTTCTCTCCTGGGCTTGTAGATGACTATCTTCTCCCTTTGTCTTCACCTGGTATTACTTCTGTGTTTGTTTATGTCCTAATTTCCTCTTCTCAAAAGATCACCAGGCACAGTGGGTTAGGGCCCAGTCCAATGACCTTATTTCCTCTAAATTACTACTTTAATGATACTGTCTCCATGTAAGCTACTTTCTGAGGAATTAGGGATGATGACTTCAACATATGAATTTTCAGGACACATAATTCAGCCCATCATATCCAGATTAATTTTGTTATGTGCCCCACTGGAAAAAAGCATTTGAAGTATAAACACCCAATGAGTCTACTAAATTATTATAAAGTGTGTTCTAATGGGATCATATATTTTGCATGTTGTAGAACAAACCAAGACATAAATAGAAGTTCTGCTTTGTCTTGTACCTTGATGGATGTTACAGTATCCATTGAACAGCAGGGCTTGAGGACCACTGCCTTTGTGGTTAGATGTCTATCTCTCTACTTCTCACTTTTTCTAGGTTTCCTCCGGAGACCCACCTGCACTCACATTGACTTGTTCTTTCCTTAGAGATGACTATTGTGCTTTCGGTCACTTTACAGTGAAGTCTCCCGGCCTTGGAGCCATTCTCTCTCTTTAAACAGACTTTCTCTACTTCCTTCCCCATCCTGTGTTGATTTATAGTTTGCTTCAGCAGTTGGATTTCCTCCAGCCCTTGAGGGCACATGTCAATTTCCCATCAGGCTTTCTATTTACCACCCAGTGGTTTTCTCTGTGATCCGTGTTTCATTTTCTTTTGCAGAATGTCCATTTCCCTACTACTGTGGCTTGAACATATCTCCCAAAAAGCATGTGTTGGGAAGTTAATCCACAATGCAACCATGTTGCGAGGTGGGGCCTAAGGGGAGGTGTTTATGTCATGAAGGCCCCGCCCTCTTGAGTAGATTCATGCCAATAATAAAATGACTTAAGGCTGCAAGTGGGATTTCCTGCTTTCTCGCCCCATGTGGTGCTTTTCCCATGTTATGACCAACCCAGGTTCTCACTGGATGTGACTCCTCAGTCTTAGACTTCTTGGTATCCAGAACTTGGAACCAAGAGAGTTTTGTCTTCTATGGATTACCCACTTGAAGCATTCGTTATAGCAGCACACAGCAGACTAAGATACCCAACTAGGCTACAAACTTCATGCGGTACGGATTTGTCTAACATGGTGCTTGGGAGCTACAAGACCTTCATAAATCTGTCAATATTACGACTTTCCACAGCACTACAGGGTTTAATAGAAAAAGAGCAACTCTTCGTTGATTTGGATGTTATAAATTAGTCTTGCAATTAAGCATAAAAGTAGTAAGATTCTAGCACAATTTAAAAAAAGGCTTTTACATGGATAGTCTTCTAATTGCTCTTGTGAAAATCCCGAGAGAAAGATATTTAAAAGGCATTGCATTCATCCTGTGTTGGTACCTGCAGTGCATTCACCTAGGTTTCTTAGGGACTGAAATGGGTTTGGTGAGGTGGAATTTCCCAGGTTATCTGGAAATGGAACTTTTAACATCTTTCCTCAACTGTTTTAGCTCCATTAAAAAGTACCTTTGTCCTACTCCCCTGGTAGAAGTCTCTTCTAATTAAGGTGGGCTGGCAGTGCCAATGTGATAATGAGTAATCACAGGCTGACATCTTCCCTGGTGATCTAGGTGCATTCTGACATAGACCCTCTTAGGGTTCAGATCTGAGTGGACCTAGGCTGGGGTGGTGTTGACTCTGGTGATAAGGGTGTAAGGGAAGATGCAATGAATTTGCTGGTGCATGTTGGTCCCATCTTGACAAAGACAGTCAGGCCTATTCCAGAGAGAGAGAGAAAGACAGAGAGACAGAGAGACAGAGAGACAGAGAGAGAAAGAGAAAGACAGAGAAAAAGAAAGACAGAGAGACAGAGAGAGAGAAGGAATATGTATGTATGACCTTCCTTCCAGGGAAGAAATTGTAGGTTCCTAGTAAAATCTCATCATGTTTATTTTATTCAATCAAAGGGATAAGTTTTTTGCCAAGTTATAGACAGAGACATTATCAAAAAAAGCGGATAAGAGTGAATACAAAACAGGAGCAAATGTTCTTTAAGCAAGGGATTTGTCAAAGAAAAAGTGTCTCTGCTCTTTCAGCCCATTCAGCCTTAGAACCTCAATCCAAATTGCAAAATTGAAGCAGTCCCTTCATCTCAGGGGGATGTGCTCCAGATGCATGGGCAGGGCCTGACACACGGATAGAGCAGGACCTTCCCCTTGGCTCACAGTGGAGTCGCCCTCAGAGAACCCTGTCTTCAGAGAAAACACCATATGTTAGAACGGCATTTAATATACCTAACCTCCCAAGCATTACCTCTTAACCTGGCCTCCTGTAAATGTGCTCAGAACCTGTACTCTAACCAACAGTTGGACAAAAGCCTAATTTATAAGAAGGTGTTAGTTATCTCATGTTATTCCTTGAATAGTGTAGCGAAGGTAAACAACAGGACAATGTATGAATGGGCTGCCATGCCACTGCAAAGTGGGGAAGCGGTTGTTGAGCAGTTGTGAGTGGGGACGCTGCATACGCTGTCTTTCCCACCCAGACCTACCTAGGCTAAAGAGAGGAACGCCAACTGTCAAAAAAAATAGGACAATTATCACTATGATAAAATTACAATTAGGACTGTTATAAGCTGATGTGAATATAGTCTATATTTATGGAAAATTTCAAGGCAAAGAATAATATTTTTGGACCACAGATAACTGAAAGAAAGTGAACACAGAAAGCAAACCTGTGAATAAGGCAAGATCACTACAAAGTGCCACGTGGGCATCTTAGCGCCTGCACAGCCCTACTGGGGGAGTTTGGGGCGTGACCTGCAGAGGGCGCTGTCTCTAAATCAGAAACGCAGGCTCCCTGCGCTCTGAAGGCTCCATCCACGCTGACTCTTCACATAAATGACTCTTCTCATTATTACTTTACACAGAAGGAAGCCGAGGGTCAGAAACGTTGAAGGACACAATCGTTAGCACAAGAGCCAAGGTCTGAACCCAAAGCTCATGCTTGGTCCTCAGCTTTGAATTCAACGGAATTGTGATCTAAATTTAAGGCAGACCTTAGGGAGCGGGGACTGGCCAGCAGCTCCAGAGTAGCCGTGTTAATTAATTCTAGATTTACTAGCAACTTCTTGAGAGGGTTTTCTTTGTAGTTCTTCACAGGTATGTCTGTGTTGGGAGCTGTGGCATTGTTTTTTGTTGGTGGAGTGTCTACCTGTGGAACCCAGAGTCAATCAACACAACAGAGTGTGTTTTGGAGTCTGACAGACATGCGGTCACTTCACTGTCCTCTATATGATAGTGCTTTGGTTCATTTCACTGCAATGAGATGGCCACGAGAGGACACAGAAGGACAGAGACCAGCTAATGGGTTCATCTTCTGTTTTTTTTCCCCTATTAACTGCAATGCCTGGGGGGAGTTTGCAGTGATCTGAACAGGGCTGGCTCTGATTCAGTGATAAGGGTAGACACGGTGGACTTGCCAGCACCTCTTAGCCCCATCTGTGCAAGGACAGCTAGGCCCATTGCAGTGAGAAAGATGAGGTGTGTGTGTGCGCGTGTGTGCATGTATGTGTGCATGGGGGTGTGTGTGCTGTTCTGTGACCTCCATCCAGGGCGGAAATTGTAGGGCCCTACTACCATCTCATCATAAGTTTTTATCTTTTTTAGTCAAAAGTTTCTTTCTAAATCAAGCAAACACTGTCAAAAGAGTAAACGAATGATTCTAAAGCGGGAGTATGGGGCCTCCGTGCAGTGAATCTGTCAGTGTTATTTTTCTGTTCCCTTGATGGAGTGACGTAGCTCCTCCCTTGAAATGGACCAGTAACCTCACTTTGTTGACACCATTGTTTTTTTCCTTAGAAAAGGCAGAATCACTATGAGATAGTGTCAGAGTGACTCAGGGCTCACCGGGAAGTTTCCCAAGGGCTTCCCACAAAACATAAAACTCTTCATCCACCCAGTTTCCTCATTTCCAGAGAAGAAAACCGAAACCAGGGTGACATCTCTAGTTAATGTCACACAGTGAATCAGGAGACCTACGCCATTCATGCACTGGGACTCGGCCACCAGGACAGAGTGTGGGTGTATGTTCCAAGGACAGAGTGTGGGACAGTGGAAAGCACATAGAATTGGGTCAGAACAGTTTCTGTCCTGGTTTTGCAAATCATTTTTATGACCCTAGGAAAGTGTCCTTATTTCCAGGAAGCTTAGGGTGCTTATCATAAATATGAGCAATTGAACTGAAGTGTAAGTGGTTTGCCGATGTATTTGATGGTGGAAAAAACTCCTCACATTCCACAATGGTGGGAAATCTTTTTCAGAAACCTGGTGGGTCAAATGAATAAAACAGGAGCTGGGTCCACTGAAGGTGGTAAAGATGGGATGGAATCCCCTTCTCTACCTCAGACTTCCCTGGAACTCTAAGGGTGCATGTCTCCAACACGCTGCCATGTTGCCTGCCAGTTTGTGTCCAGACTGAGTTATTTTGGGGGAAAGTCACTCACCTAACTCGTTTATAAACTCTCTGGGAGAATGTCTTGTGATGGAAGCTGTACAGGAAAACTCCAGATGCTGTTTCCTCTTGACCTTGCCTCTCCGGTTTATGACACTGTGCCACCCATGTCCATGACAGGGGGTCTCCTCACCTTCCACCCTTCCACTTCTGGTGACCCTAGCCTAACCTGGAAGACACGGATTTTCATTTCCCCCAGTCATCCCAGCGATGCCTTCTTTAAGTTACTGGAGGACAGCCCTAAAATTGGAACATTTGTGTCCTCCTCTCACTTCACGTTGAAATATTTCAAAGTGACAGTATTTGGAAATGGAGATTTAGGATGCGATTAGGTCATGAAAGTAGAGCCCTCATGAATGGGACCAGTGTCCTTTTAAAAGAGACCCTGGGGGAGCAGAGGGATACGTCTGATATTTTCTCTTATGGCAGGCTGCTGTGGGTGTGACCTGACTGTAAGTCGAGGTGCACCCGCAGAGGGCCTGGTAATGTCCATGGTGTCAGGCATTGCCTGTGGCTCTTGGACCACATCCCCTGAAGATAAAGGGGGACTACTGTCCTTGGAATTTTGTTCATGGCCATCTCCAAGAACCATACCACACACAACTAGCCCCCCAGTGGCACAGAAATGGCATTAAAACTTCAATCACCAAGAGAAGAATCTCTTAAGCTTGTGACTCTAAGTTCCTGGGGGAAGTGTACTTCATCAAGGATTCCAGCAAGAGCCTGTATAAGACACAGGCCACCGATGTCAAGGCCATCACACCAAGGTGTGAGGGTGCTACTCAGACCTTCATGAAGCCCAGGGGGTTTGGCCCAACCTCCTGGAGGGCGTCCACGGCAAGTTCAGTCGACTTCCCCACCTTCCCACCCGTGCTCGGGCAGTGCTCACGCCGGCACCGCCCAGGCTCTGAGGCTCTGCGGGCTGGAGGGAGGGCCGAGGCTCAGCCCTGTGACTTGGGCTGCAGCCCCAGTTTCAGTGTTGGCTGCAGCTCAGATTCCCAAAGACTCTCATGGAGGCGCTAGAATAGATTCTCTGTCTGCCATTGTGAGGACAAGGACTACTGGAGCCCCTGGATGGCCATCTACATGGGGCTGGTGTCTTCCTGTGCTATTTGTGTGAATAAACTTGTGAAGGATCTGAAGAGAGAGAGAGAGAGAGAGAGAGAGAGAGAGGAGGGAAAGAGGAGAGAAGAGAGAGAGGAAAGGAACAGACAGAGACAGGGACAGGGACAGACAGAGATTAGAGAGCTAGTTAGTCCGTCGCACTACTTGAGGACACACAGAATATACCATCCATGAGGAACAGGTCCTTACCAGTCACTGAACTGACTGGGACCTCCATCTTGGACCTGGTAGCCTTCAGAATAGTAAAAAACAAAGATTTCTTGCTTCTACAGCAACTAGCCTATGACTTCCGTTGTTGCTTGGTTTTTGAGGCAGAGCCTTGCTATGAAGTCCAGGCTGGCCTCAAACTCAGTGGGGTCTTCCTGAGTTGGGCAGCCACCACAGCCGACTTAGTCTGTGATGTTTTGCTGTCGCCCCCAGGTGGACATAACAGGGTAGAAAAACAGTAATTTTGTTCTCATTTTTAATTTAATTTTTTTACTTTAAAGATATTAAAATCCAACAAAACAAAGTCAGTCAAAACAAAGCAGCAAAATTGGTACAGAATTTCAGAGCAGGATACTAGGAAAACAATAATAGCTACCACAGTATATCTTGTTATCGTCACAGTAGTTGTCCATTCCAGCAGGTATAGCAACATCAAACCAAAACCAAAACACAATAAAACCAATCAAAACGGAATACTGAATAAGGCAAAACAGTCAGAACAAAGCAACACGGTGAGAACAATGTTGAATTCTGAAGACAGTGTGATAGAAGGAAATTCCCTGTATTTGCTATACTGCACACTGTCATCCTCCCATGAGTTCAACCTCTGGCTCCAGGCCTGCAAAATTAACCAGACAACACAAGCATTTAGTTGCTTTAGTATCTGAGTTGTTATCAACTCAGCCTGTTGCTTGGTGGGGGATGGGGAGGTAGAACTGGGGTGGGGGTGCGTTTGATTCTCAGCCTGCACCCTGGCAGGCTCACAGGAGGCACTATCTGACCTTTCTCTTCCTGGAACCTGCTCCGCTTGGGTGACTTACCAGAAAGGCTGGCTCCTTGGCTTCTAAAGAATACAGAATAATTTTTAAAAATTCTACATAGGCATTAAGAGCAAATAGACTCTTGCTTTCAAGATGGCAGACTATGGCGGACTTCTTCAATCGACTGTTACCTTGAGACAACTGGAAAAAATTGGATAGAATAGTTTAGAAACCCTGCTGGGAGTATCAAGACAGCCAGAAGTTGAACCAAAATGGAGGGGAGAAGGGGTCGCAGAGCACTGAACCCCACTCTGATTTTCTCAGCCCCATGAAGAGTTTACAGGTCCACAATGTCAACGCACTATAGAGGCCAGACAGAGCTCCAGCGGCCTCGGGGGCTGGGAAAACCCGCGCTCTGGTTCAGCACCTATGGAGGAAGAGGGCTGGGAATGCTCTAGGCTTTGGGGGGCAGCCAGGAGCTACCCTGGGCATAAGCGTGACTCATCAATGACCCAGCTCAGAAAGCTCTGAATCAGCTCAGCCTTACAACGTTGAGACAGCTTGCTGGTGGGATGGCTCAGAGGTGGGGAGCTCGCCTAGAATGTGAGGTCCTAGGTTCCATCCCCAGCATTGTGAGGGGGCAAGGATGATCTCTCTGCTCCTTGACTAGGTGCTAAGTGCCTGCTAAAAGCAAAATTAACCCCTGCGGGTAAGCAGAGCCTATGCTCTGGAGCCTTGGGTATCTCTGTCGTTTTGTGCTCCGAATATCTAGCGTCAGTTCAGATAATGGGCCTGGTCTGTAGGGTTTGGTGGTGAGTGAGCCGAGCTGTGCTCTCATTTCCTCCAGACAACAGCCTGAGGGCATCCACATTATTGTTTTCCTCGCTTCACACCTGAGAAAATGGGCTGCAGGATTTGACCAGCATCTTTCTGGCTGCACAGGCAACTTCCCCACGAGGAGGTCTTGTTTGTGAATGTGGTGGGGTGGTGGTGGAGGGCGATATTCAGCCTGTGGCTTTGCACTGATGCCCCAGGAAGCACTCATTTATCCCCCTGCACGAGGCAGACAAGTCCTGTCTTTAAGCCTTGGAGGGCTCACAGCGTCTCCAGGGGCCATGCATCATGCAATTAAGTTAGGCCTCTTTGACAACTGTTAGTGCTGTTTTGTCCCAGCAGGGGGCTGAATTCCTCTGCCTGCTGCAAGGCATATGTGTGTGTGGGGGGGCGAAGTCTCTACACCCCCGGGGCCCATGGACAGAGTCCTGCCCTACTTTAGGCACACCGGGATCAGAAGCCCCCTGAGCATCAGGTAGAGACCTGGAGCTGGGAAAGTCACCCAGCTGGTAGGTTGCTTTTCATAAGCACTTCACTCAAGGGGCATCGCAGTGGGCTCCTGGGGCCCTGGGATTTTGGGGACTATGTGGAGAGGGCAGTTGAGGAAAGAAGTAGGTACATTCGGCCCTGCTCTGCCCACTCAGGCAATAATCTTTCCAACTTAGGTGACTGCTTTCTTTTTCTTTCCTTTTTTTGTACCAGAAATCAAACCAAGGCCTCATGCATGTTAGGCAACTGCTCTGCCGCTGAGCTGACATTCCCAACCCTCTTTATTTTTGCAGACATAGTCTCCCAAGTGGCTTAGGCTGGTTTTGAACTTGTGAAC